>UYYG01000295.1:0-15104 GCA_900625125.1 Dracunculus medinensis | reverse complement strand
AAAATGGCCTCTATTACTATCGACGATGGTATCAGATCGCAGCTTAGAGCTTAGAAAGGTAACCAGTGGGATCAGCCTAACCAACAATGGTGAGAGTCGTTAGAAGAGGGAGAAACGAAGACGAAGATTAATGTGTTGCCATATTTTTAGGCCATTTTTAATCTAAAACATGGAATTTTCGTTGCATTTACCTTTACGAAGCATATTTTTCAGATCGATGATGCTAATTTCTTCCAACATTTATGGGTGATTTCCATAGAATTACAAATTTCTCTTTTTCTACCAATCCTACTAAGATTTCGACGAAGATATGGAATCGAAGTTTACTTATCAGTAATCGTTTGCTCACTATGGTTATATATTATTTACGAGGATCCATTTTCTACAAAATTTCCCATATGTCGTTTATGGCAATTTGTTTTTGGAGTTCTCATATATGATATGGAAGATAAAGCAAAAAATAATAGTAATAATAATAATATATCCGTTGATATTATTGCAAAAATCGAGAAATCATTATTAGGTTCTTTGAAATTTTTTAAGTTACTTTTTGCATGTTGTTTCTTGCTTGGCATTTTTGACTCATATTCCAATGGAAAACAGTTTAATTTCCAAATAGTCTTAAGGTTTGTTTTTCCAACTTGGTTGATAAGAAATTACCAAAGGAATTTTAATAGGATTTTTTTCTTCAGTTAAAGAGAAATTCTTATTAAATGGCTTTTTGACAACATTCAGTCTTTTTGCTGTGTGTTTTTGTTTTTTGCTATCAAGCAATCCATTCCAACCGAAGATTTGCTCAGTAATCATCTCTTTGGCAGTATCTTGGATTATCGTTGTGCATTGGCATTGGTACCCTCTTCGATTATATGACCACAAACCACTTATATTCATAGGAAACATGTTTTACTCGATGTATTTAAATCATTGGCCCTGTATTCTATTAATAACGTATATACAAAAACCGAAGATCTCATATTTCCACGGTTTGAGTTTTCAAAATTTTGCTGCCTGTTTTGTTTAATTTTTTTATTCAGGATTTTTTAAAAAAACGCAGCGCTGTATTGTTAAAGAGGTCATAAGGATTTTTGAAGATTTGTATTGAAAATTACCAGACCTTAAGTAGCTCGTCAATAAATATTATTATTCTGGGCCATGGCCAAACTAAATTGAAAAACCTTGATAAAACAACAAACTAAATTGAAAAGCCTTGATAAAACAATGCTGGAGGAAGAAGTTACAACTGAGTCTGGAAAAGCAATAGAGAGGGGACATTAAAATGATGACAATTATGGTAAAAAGAACTCAAAAACCACACTGGGCCGAAGTTCTGGAGCAAGTATGGTTGTTTTTTTTAAAGAGTATTAGTAGATTTTGGTGAATCGAAGGGGTAACCTATGTTGTTTAAGCAGAATTGGGAATAATTTCAAAAAATATCTAAAAAATAAACTTTAGCTTATCGTTCAGATCACTGCCTCGTATGCTAAGACTCGAGGAGCGAATTGATTATTCAAAAGTCCTGTAAGATTATAAGTCCTCCATATTGTTATTATCTGGCAAAAGTTTGTAACTTTTCTTACAACGAGTAGAGCGAAACAAGTTAGAAATGAACGCTAACCACTGAATTATTTTCCTGACGACATTCCATAACAACGCAATAATGAATTTCAATAATCCGTATTTTTTTGAAGGAATAGTCGATGTATTCCTTTTCACATTTTCGGTATCATTGTTCAGTCATTATTGTATCAAGAAATCGCGAAAATTTTCGTTAATAGGGATTTCTCTTTTCGTCGCTATTTGTGTATATGCTGAAAACGTGAAAATTTCCGTTGTTTCAAAGGCAAATGACACATGTAAAAAATTATGTAAAAAATTATGTAAAAATTATGTAAAAAATTTTCGAATACTTTTATAAATTCACAGAATCTTTTCATCATCTTTTTCAACAAACCTTTCACTTCCATTTGTTTTTCTCATCAATTATTGTATTATATCATTCATTTTCTTTATCAAACATTTGCTGCCAATCCGCCACTTTTTTATCATTTATCATAAAATACCTTCGTTGAAAATATTGATGATGGATCATGGATCATAACAGCATAAAAATTTTAAGACTTTTTCACTTCGATTATCTTCATCTTTGCAGATAATGCAAATATTTCAGCATCGCAGTTCGATAAAGAAGTGGACGTAATAGTTTCGCCGCCACCAAATACTACAGTGTTGATGCTGTTTGATCGAAAGGAAGCTACAAAAATTTATTTGAAGAATCGCTTAATGATTAGAGAAGCATATCCCGCAGATCCCGTTAATTTTTACATCTATAACGATACAATATATAATGGATTAGCTGAAAAACGGGGCTATTCGAAAGATTTAGTGTATGTCAATGTAAGCATAATTTCTAAATAATTTCTAAAGTGATTCGAGTAGTCGAATTGTGAAATGGGATTTATTCAGAAAAATCGAAGTCAAAAATCTTTTTTGAAGTGAATTTAATGAATAATTTCAATTTAAGGGAAGCGGTACCACAACTGCTGTGGTAATCGGCGACAGTTTTGCATATATAGCATTTTACTATATTATGGAAGGATTCGGTCGAGAACGCCTTGGACATCTGAAACGTTGTGCAAAATATGCATGTATTCCGATTCTTGGTTATGAAACGAACGATAAGCATGCGTGTGAGAAATATATGAAAGGCTGTTTCAAACTTATTAGTGACATAAGACCGGATATTGTTTTCTTAAACTTCCAGTGAGTATCATTTTCCCATTTTAGATAAATTTTTTCATTCATCTTAATTTTATGAGATAAAAAAGGCATAAAAAAAATTCCATTTATCAAATGAGGAAAATCATCTGATAAATTATCAGTTAATCATTTTTTTATTCACAACTGTGGCTGGGAATTAAATAAAGAAAGGCCGTGATGTTCCATTTCACCTTTGCGATCTTTATTATTTCAGTGGATGGTTTTTTATTTGTTTATAGGGTATAATATCTGAAATTGTGCATGAAAATGTTGAAAAGTTGTGAAAATAGCCAAAAACTTCTTATCGCCTTAAAATATATTTCTTGTTTTAAAGGAGCTTTTTGAAAAAATAATGCAACACAAAAACCTCCAATTGAGTTACTTTCTTGACATCTCGGAAGGTGGATAATTGAAATTTAAAAATTAATCCATGGATTCTTTTAATTTATTTTATTTAACAAATTTATTTTTTTTGAGTTTCGGCGAAGCATTTTTATCAAAAATTGACGACATTAGGACTGATAGCATTCGCAAAAAATTACAAACTTCGATCGACCAACTCATGCTTTCAACAAAGCGAATCGTACTTACTTACGACCATCCCCACTCGCTTTCGTATGTCCATTTTATGCAAATTTTATTTTTTTCGAAACATCGTACTTTTTGAATTTCCAAACCTTCTTAAATTTGATTTTCAAGCATTAAATTCATTCATTACGAAAATTTTTTTGCTACGAATTTATCGTAGCAAAAGTGTAATTGTGCTTGAAGTGTATGAACTCTTTTCATTTAATTTTTTTGCCGAAAAAATAGCAAGCAGCCAATCCTTTTTTGCTGCGTTGTATTGCCGGCAACTATTATTATTTTGAGACTTCTTCATTAATAACCTAATAACTTCACATTTGGACAACAGTTTCTTAATTCAATTGATACCATTTGCCTTTCGCCTTTTTCCTTTCTCTCCTCATCATCCTCTATACTCCACCATACAGAAAGTTGGATTCAGAAACGGAAGGAAGGGAGAAGAAAATGTTTCGATTAGAAATTCCTTTTTAATAATATGCAAGAATCGTCCATTTAGGAAAATATAACTTTGACTTAAATATTATATTACAGATATATTACAGATTTGCGATGGATTATATGTCATTATACAGTTTTAGTACGGGAGAAAAATTAGATAAATATATGACAAATTTCCACGAATTTTGGGAGAATCTTCGTTATGGATATGAACGTTTTGATGCTATTAAATGTGCCAAATGTGAACGTTTATTCACCTATCACTGTTTTTGTGACACGAAGGTATTATCTGTGGTGTCATATAAATAAATTAAAGCATAAATTCTTGATTGTTTCAATAAGTGTTTTCCCAAAAATCCAAAATGCCTTCTCTACCTCCTCTTCCTTAAAAAATCTGGTGAACCAGATCTATTATTTTATCTATTATTTTGAATTTGAAGGTTTAAAAATTCAAGTTTTTCGAAAGATTTCTTCGAAAAAGTCTGTTGAAAATTCTTTTAAACATATATACAAAATTTTCTCTAATTTTTTGAAGTTCAAATTTGCTTTATTTATAAAACAATTTAAAATATGCATTAATATCAAAGGGATGCCGACGTTTTACTTGTGCTTCTATCGCCAAGTGGTTTCCCTGGCAAAATTTTTTTGGTCTGGTAAGACGCGTAGTGAGCTTAATTAGCAGTGGTTAATACCATTAAAAAAAAATGCAAAATTATCAGACCATTTTTCACCATTTTCTTAGCCTTTTCATCAAAATAATTTCAGACTTGTTATTCTTTTAATAAAAAAACACGTATGTTGTACTATCGTGATTGGCTTCATTTGAGTACATACGGAATCGACCATATGGTACCTTTTTATAAAAAATTTCTGGATGAAATGTTTGCCAAGCAGTACATATGAAAATTCATTTTATTCTTTATTTGTGAAAATAATTCTATCGATATTTTTAAATTTGAATATTGGAAAAACTTTAAATAAATCGTTGACTTGTTGCTCTGCATATACGATATTATTATTGAGTTTTTATTGGTCCAAATTGGTCACCCATCTAGCTTATAGTTTATTAAACTATATAAGTTTTCGTCTCATTATTGCACCACTGATTCGAAATTTCTTTTATGACTCCGAAAAAAATGAAGGGAAAGTGTGGTGATTGTGCAAAGGTTAACGAGGAATTGAGGAAAAATGTTGCCTTTGAGAATAAGAGAAAGGAAATGCTTTGCAAGCAGAAGAATTCGTTACCTGATTCGCCTAGTCTCCTAATTCGATCTGTTGACTTCTCGACGAGCGCAAAGGATTTAGATGTGAAAATTAGAGGATATGAAAGCAATCTAAAAATGCAGTCTGACAGCACTCGTAGAAAATTTTGGTAAAGTAAATATTTTGAAGAATGAATATTTTGTTTCGCTCGTATTGAAAACGCTCTTGCAGTCCTACTAACAAGAATCTGGCCCGTAAATAATTTGAAGTGGGCAGAAAACTGCGTCAGGAATATTTTCTTAGTAATCAGCGATGCAACTAAAAGAAATTTGTAGAAATTTGGAGATAGATTTACGAATTAACATCAAAATCGCCGTTGCCATTCTAAATATTAGTTAATTAATTAATATTAGCTAATTAGCTAATAAGTGAAGACTCAAATTTATAATTTCATTAATGGTTTGCCACGAAGAGTGAAACCATGACTGCGCCGGCACAAGACTATCGCCTAAGAATTCCGATTAAGTGAGTATCAATCAATCGAAAATAGATTCTCTTCCTTTATATATTTGATATTGTATGGAATTCGAAATAATTGAATAATTGAATTGCTTGGTCTCCATATTTTTCTTGAATTTGATTATAAAAAAAGCTGAATAAAATAACGCTGCCAAAGTTATCCTTAAAGAAAGAGTTAATGATTGCCGGGCATTTGAGGTGACGCTTCATTCATTATTATTCCTATAATTTTGGGAATAATTTTGATACTGATAATTTAATAATTGAATTTACTATCTCCACACGTTTAATTTGCAAGTGCTCTAAGAGATGTTAAATCGTATTAACCTTTCCTGGACGTTCTGATAATAAAATCGGCGTTGCCATTCTAAATATTAGTTGATTAATTAATAATAGCTAATTAGCTAATAAGCGAAGACTCAAATTTATAATTTCGTAATTAAAGGGCAAGGAAATCGCCAATCAATTATTAGGAGACATCCCTAGTATAACGCTGTGACTATTGCGACGAATTATTTCTGAATACGTTCAAGATATTATCCAACATCATTTAGCGTGCTGCTACAGACTGGTAAAGCCAGAAAAGTTTAAGAAATCTTGCTCATTTGTTAGAAGAGTTAAGCGTATATATTATGGAATTCTTTATTTATTCCAGGGAAAGCGAGCAACTGCGCCAAAGCAGGATGCTTAGCCTAATGAAAACATTTTTGCAGTTGAAAATTTCAGTTATTAAAAATTCGAATGAATTAAAATAATAATAAATGTCGGTGTTTTTTATTGCTGAAAATAATAAATATAAAAGGTTTTTCTCATTTTTTCCAATATTCACAGCTGATTCGCAGCGTTGGCATAGATCTTCGTAATATTTGCAACCCACTTCGTTATCTTTATAAATTGCTTCTTTCGCGTACAACTTTCTACGTTTAGAAATATAGCAGTGCCAGTTAAATACACTTTTTTCTTCTTCAAATCTTAACCATTTCTCTTTGGTGTCACATAAGCCTTCGATTTCCAGTCGTTTTTTCCTCTTACTTCTTCAAATGTCTCTTCTGTCGAAGCCCGACGGTAAAGTTTCTATAAACTGAAATGCCAAAAAACAACTGACATTTCTTTTTACACTGAAGCATATATAAAAGCAGTTAGATAATATTGCGACTCTGCAAATCTGTGGTAGCAAAAAGGATTTAAGATGATGTTAATAAAGTCATGCATGTTCTTCGCCCCTGTACATAAGATCAGGAAATATGAATGAGGAAACCAATAGATTTTCAGCGCATAAGTTGTTCAACGAAGCATAGCATAAGCGATAGGAAAAAAATAGTTAATTTTAGGTGCTTCTGTGGGCTCAAGAAATTTTAGAATCTCCCATATTTAATGGTATATTTAACTTTTTTAAAGATATAGCCTGATTAGCCTACTGATGAATTAATAAAAATTGAACATCAAATCAGGGCGTTTTTGAGAGCTATAAATTGTATATAAACTATATAACTGTTGATATCAAAAAAGAATTTTTAAATTTTAAAGATTGTTTGCATAGCTTTTATCAGCATTTAACTTCCATCAAAGCAACGTTTGAGGCCTTACAGACGTTTGAGCGAAGTACCATTACAAATATAAAGTCCAGATTTGAATAAATAAGAAACTGAATTATATGGGACGTGGTGTGAAGAATTTTAGGAATTTAAAAAACATAAAATCAAAAAATAAATGATGAACGATATGAGTGAATTCATTTTTTTCTATACGCACCATTTCTGATTTCTGATTTCCATTAGCTATTGGGATGAGACCACTCATAGATTAGTGGTGATTAATGGCACAGATTGGCATTGCTAAATTGGGAATATTTGCTATGACAGTAACTACGGAGGTTTTTGATTATTTTTTGCGCTTTTTTGGGAGCTTTTGTTTGTTCAAACACCTTTCATATAATTTTTGCACAATAAAATTTATCGCGCTCGTCCAATTAATGAATTATCGTTTTATTAATTCACAACGAATGGTTTCTCCAATCAAATGCAAAACGAAGGATCGTCTAAAAAACGGTTTGCATTCTATCTTTAAAACTGCTCTAATATATTATCAATGAACTTAAAAAAATCATTCGTCATATTTGCCGTTTTTTATACCATATTTTTAAAATTTAATCCATCGCCTAATGTCCGACAACTTTCTGCTGAGTCATATTAAAATGGCTTTTCTGCAAAAGCCAACTTTTTTTTGGTTGATTTTGCAGTTCCTATTTGCTTTCAGATGAAGCAAGCAATAAGGGAAGCAATGCTGCAAATTGCCAAAATATTGCAGCATTAAAGGGTTTGGCTATTATTTATATAATATTTCATCATTTCGAGCAAAAATACTACCAAAATAATATTAATGTGGGTATTGATATATATTTTGTATTATGTGGTTATACAACAATCTCTCATTGCTATTCCAGTAATTCGTCGAATTTAACAAATGTTTTAAAAAATATCGTTGGGAAATTATTCCCGATTTATTATTTTTCGCTATTTATAATATTTCTTGCAAATATTTTATCAAATAGCTTCGTTTACCTAAATTTCAAAAGCCATTTTTTCTCGACAATTTTATTCGCAAACAATATTTATGATTTAATGGCTGACCGTAAAAATGAAACTTTTTCCCCAAAGGTAAGCCGGTTTTTTGTGCATAAAATTAAAATAGCTTTTTTAGATGAAAACAAAGTAGATTTGTAGCTACTAAGGATAAAAAAACCTACTTTTATAATTCTGCTTTATGTGATATGATAAGGAATTAAATAGGGAGAGATGATACTTCTAAGGGATAGTGATGCTAGAAGAGCACTATAAGACCACACAGTAATAATAAAGCACGCGTAAAAATTTGAGGAAATTTGAGAAAAAACACATGGCGATGAAATAAAATGCAGAGGCACCTTTATTATCAACAAGGTTAGCCAGGAAATAATACAAATAAAAACAGACGAAGAGAAAAAATGCGTTAAAAACCGTGTCAGATAAATTTAAGGTGGAATAATTTTCATTTTTTTTATTATAAATATTCGAGAACTGTGGCTACTGTGTTGAAATACACCATTACCATGAAACTTGGCACGTGCATTATTCTTTTTTTGTAATTTCAGATCGAAGACGCTAACTTGTTTCAACATTTGTGGGTAATTTCTACGGAATTCCAAATTTCTTTTCTTTTACCAATTTTATTTAAATTTCGGAAAAAATATGGAGTCAAAATTTACTTATCAGCTATCACTTACTCACTATGGCTATATATTATCTACGAGGATCCATTTTCCTCAAAATTTCCTATATGCCGTTTATGGCAATTTATTTTTGGAGTTCTTATATATGATATAGATATATCACACAATAATAGGAGTAATAATAATGCGCCAATTGATAATATCTCAAAGTTTAAACAGTTATTTGCAGGTTTCAAGCTTTTTTAAACTTTTAGATTTCAAGTTACTGCTTCATATCTATCTTAGCTATTGCATTTGAAATAGCCAATTGCAATAAGTTCGATGTTTAAGGTGTCACCATGGCAAAATTTTTTCATTTAAATGCAATTTTTTCTAGAAAAAACCAAATTTGAATTCCTGCTAAATGGCCTTTTGACAATCTTCAGTCTCCTTGTTATTTCGCCATTATTATTGATAATTCCAATACATTCGAAAATTTACCCAGTCCTTGTCGTGTTGGCTGTGTCTTGGATAATTATTGGACGTTGGCATTGGGGCATTACTCTCTGGTTTTTTCACCATATGCCACTTGCTTTCATAGGAAATATGTTTTATTCATTATATCTGAATCATTGGCCCTATATTATTTTAATGCAATTTACACAAAAGCAGAGAATCTCATATTTCCACGGTTTGGATTAATTTTTTAAATTTTCTAAAAATCATCCATGAAATTTAGCTATTTTCAAGCAGTTTATTATTTATTATTATTATTATTAATTATTATTATTATTAACGATGTTATGCTCTTTCGATCTGGCCGACACTTCATCAGGTCGTAGTGTGTGGTGGAATCAAAAAACGTTGAACGGCTCAGTGCGGCTATTGTTCTATATAAAGAATTTCTAGGAAAACTAGATTATCAAAATCTTATGTCTTAGTAACTAAAATGGCATTTGAATATGATTATTTAGTATTTTGAAAATATGGCATCTAAGCAGGCAATAAACTTTACAAAGCTATTAGTGAAAAACTTTATAATTGGGAATTTTTAAAGGACTTATCGATGCATTGCTGTTCGCATTTGCCTTATCTATATTTGGCTATTATTATATTGAAAGAAATTCTCAGAAAATTCGAAATTTTACTCTTTCAATAATTGTAATTTCGCTTATAATCAGTATATGTATAACTGCTGGAAAATTGGAAGTTCCAAAAATTCCAATTATAACGAACACGTCAACAAGTAACAAATTTTCGAAGACTTTATAAACTCATAGGTTGAAGTTCTTCGTCTTTTCTGTATTTTACTTTAATTCTCTCTCCTTATTTCATCAGTTATTTCAAAAGCGATTTAATGAGGTGTTTATTGTCGATCCATGATTTTTCGCAATTTTTTCTCATTTGAGGCAAAATAGAAAATGGTACTTGTTCAGATTTCCGTCTCAGGTCTGGATCTTTCCTAGGATAAGAGTAAGGATTTCAAAAAATCCGCATATCATATCCGCAAATCTGCATATTCCTATAGTTAAATGATTCTCTAATTTTTCATTATTCTTCTGCGGGGCCAGCTTAACCAAAAATGGGTATTAATCAACTGTTTATTTGCTTTAAATTTACCACTATTAATTTTCAATGAATATTTTCTTTCTTCCCACTAGGTCAGATTTGTCCATAATAAATAAAATATTCTTTTCCCATCGTTCTTACTTTGCAGACGAAATGAACGACTCATTTATGGCGACTTCGAGGGTTAAAGTTAACTCTACAGCAGTATTATCGGTATCAACTACTCCAGTACCGCACGACGGGGCAAAATCGTTTCGCATTTATTTAAGGAACCGCTTGATGATCAAGAGATATTATCCTATAGAACCAAATGATTTACATATCTACGATGATACGTTTTTTGATGGCTTAACCAGCGAACGAAACGTTCCCGTGCATATGGTGTATGTCAATGTAAGCCAAAATTTATCCACTAATGGAAGATGCCACGGTAGCTATCGTATAGATTAGCAATTCAAATAACGCTGCTTAAACAACTCTAACCAGAAGTATTCAGTGCGAGGCACTCCACTTACTTTTTTACTTAATATTTTAGAGGAGATGAGAATTTTAAAAATTATTTGAAGTTCAGTCCATTATTTCTATAGAAATTTGCTACCTGCTGGTTAATATAAGTTAATATATGAAGAGAAGTGCGACAAATATGATTCTTCTTGAGAAGTTCAATCCATTCGATATCTTCCAAGCCCTTTCCCTTTTATTGTAGAAAAGTTCAATTTAAGGGAACCGGTAATACAACAGCTGTGTTGTTTGGTGACAGTTTTGCATACACTGCACTTTATTATATTATCCAAGCCTTTGGGCCGGAACGTCTTGGGCATATTAAACGTTGTGCAAGATATGGATGCACTCCAATTCTCAGTTATTCTGAAGATTCTTCGACTAGTTGCAATATATTAGCAAAAAGTTGTTTGACAGTTATACACCGCATGAAACCAGATATTGTTTTCTTGAACTTTCAGTAAGTATATTTCATTTTTTTTATAAGATTAAGATTATTTAGCTAGCACAAAGATATGCGCATCGTATTTTTCGCATTCTGTTGCAGTCATCAACAATCACCAAAATTCTGTTCTCGTAAAGTTTCCTGCACTCCTTTGCCATATTCAGATTAGTTAGATCTCCTTACATCTCCTTACGACTTTAGGCTCTTAAACATATTGTGATTGATTCTATAGTAAGTTTTCAAAAACGTGCCCTCCGAATTTAATGTTTCTTGAATTTTATCGAGCCGTTCCTTGTTATTGTTTTAGTATCAGGTTGTAATCAACCTTAAACTCTCCCATAATATTATAATGCCTCCAGCTAATTAGCAATGTTAATAAAACAGCACCAAAAGCCTTTTCCTTTTATCTTTTTTTTTATTACTTAAAAATCAGTTAATCAGATGCTGATAAAATGTATACTTATATAATGTATATTTATCAATTTATCACCGGTCAAAGAAGTGCTTGACTTTAAATACCTTGGACCCACTCTAATCCCAAATGGCCAGGCAAAGGATGGAATTATAATTGGAACAACGACAACTAAAAATATGCTTTTCCGGTTAACGAAATTTTTATGGAACTGTCTCGAAATCACCATAAAGACGAAATCTTTCTAATGAGCTCATCAAATACTTCATCGAAATGACTTAACTCTTCGCACCTTTCAAATTTTGAAAATTTACTGTACTTGCCATGACTGCAGACTGCACGTAAAGATAGATTCGTGATGACTGGAAACATCGACAAAATGGGAATTTAGAAATTCCGGTACCGTAGGTTTTAAAGCAGTTAGGGCTCGAAAGATCAAACAGAACAAATAGATTGGGTTTTGAGGAGATATCAAGAAGTATTATTGTAAACCTTGCTCGTCTTAAGGTAAAAGATAGATCTTCTTAAATTTTGCAATATTAAAAATGGAGGAGTGGTTGATGGTTAGAAATTGTTAGAATAAAGTGAATTTGATAGAGAAGAAAAAGGAAAATTTTATTTCGCGGGTGGAATAAAGTGAATTCAGTGGCCAAGAATTCGGTGGCCAAATGTTATTAGAGAAAAATAAGAATTAAAGAAATTATTAGAACAAATTTATCAAAGAAAGGAAAATAAGGAAAAAAGAGAATTTCAAATGATTTACCAACGAATTGAAGTAAAATTTTTTAAAAACTTAGGCATTGTTATAATCCCAAAACCATCTTAATCCTCTTAACACTTTAGTAGGATTTTTTTGCGAAAATCTAAGGCCCAGCACTCACGTCTTTTTAATTTCCCTTAATTTATTACTCTATATTACCTTAACTTGCTACTATAACTAGCTTTATCGTTTTGTTTCAATTAACAAATAGTTTTAAAGAATCTTTAACATTGCTGAGACTGTCAAGCCTTCTTACATTTTGAGGAAAATCTTTTCGACGTCTGCCAGGCTCTGGCGGTCTATGCTTCTACATACTATTTTACCACAACCCATTAGCTGTATTTTTTTTAAAACCCTTTCTAGTGCTTTAATGCTCCTAAACCCGATTAAATGCCCTTCACTTCATTGCCCAAACCACACCTTTGCAATATATGAAATAATAAATAAAAGTCGGAATTGTGATAAGTTGCATCGAAAGGAAAGTGGTATATGTAGAATTTAAAGCATCTGCCAAGAAACGCTTCGGTGTTTGAATGCAGCTTAAGAAAACAAATTAGATTGTAAGGAAATATCAAGCGGTACCCCAAGGTTCTCCAGGCCAGATTTTATTAGTCATTAGTACAATTACATTATTCCAATTGTTCTAATATTTAGATTCGAAGACGCAATTTTATCTAAAATTGAAAATATAACGACTGATAGTATTGTCAAAAAACTTCAAAAAACAATCGACGAACTTATGTTGTCAACGAAAAGAATTGTGCTTACTTACGATCATCCTCATTCGCCTTTGTAGGTGATTTTCAAGTGAAATTTAAAAAAAATTTCTTAAAAATTTTTCAGAAAAAATTGTTCAGAAGAATTTAGCAATGCACACTAACACATTGAGAATATAAGAGCTGCGCCAGCATTTTTTATGAGCTGAATTATTGCAGTTTGGCTATGGCGAATTTAGCCCTAAATAATCTCGTTAAACTAAAATCTATGGACGAATTTAACATACCGTACAACTTGTTTTGGGAGAAACACCGCTATGGATACGAACGACTGGATGCGATTAAATGTGCAAAATGTGAACGTTTATTTACCTACCGTTGGTTCTGTGACACTGAGGTGAGTTGTTGTACAAACAAATTAAGATATTATTAAGATATTAGCAGTTCAGCAGTTATTTTTCAAAACGCCCGAAAATTGTCGTCTCACATGGCTTTGCTAAAGTGTAAATTAATGTATGCGTATTACAATTATGAATACTTAAGAAAACTTTTTCGAAAAAAATAAATTTTTGCGAAAAGGGTAGAATTCATTGAAATTCAAATTTAGTTCTCAATAACTTTTTCATATATTCGACCAATCGTTCAAAATTTTTTAACCAAAAATTTGCTTATTCCCTTAAATTATCGTTTGAACCGCTGATTTCATGGCAAAAAAGGGAAAGCAAACATGAAAATTAGTTTAGATTAGCAAAACTAATTGTGCTATGCTTATCAGAAATCGTAGAAGTGCTAAAAATAGCAATTTCAGATTTGTTATACATTCAACAACAAAACGAAGTTACTGTATTATCGTGATTGTTGTCATTTGGGTTTATATGGAATCGAATATTTGATACCATTTTATAGAAAATTTATCGATGAAATGTATATGAAGCAATATCTATGAAATAAGTATTGGAAAAACCGCCGAATCGTGGCGCTGATTTGAATGGTAACAAAAGCAAAAGCAAAGTCAGCGATATTGATAATGCTGAAAGTTACATCGTTTTCTTCTAGGTGCAGAATGGACTTCGAATATTTATTTCAAAGATCCATTCCTCATTTCTCAATGAATTTTTTTGCCATTCCTTTGATTTATAACGAAAAATAAAGAAAATAGTAATAAAATTTCAAATTTCATCGTTCTTCAAAACAATTTAAAAAGTTTGTTAAATCATTTAACAAGTTGTAACGATTATAGTAAAAATCATATATTAGAGATATAAATTGGAACAATCAGAATATCGTAAAAAATTTCCATATAAAGGTTTCGATTTTAAATTCTACTGAAGTGATGTGTTTAGGCGACTAAAAATAAGAGCAAATTATTACTACTACTGATTCAGTAAGACAGTAAACATAGCAAACATATCTCATGATTTGATCTTTCTTTCTGCTAGAAGCATTAAAAAATTATTCGGATCGCGCTTGGAATTCGTCTCTCTCTCTCTCACCGACTAAATTGCCTAATAGTATTAGGTGCCAGTGGAGTGGAACTGTGGTACTGAAGAGCAAATCATTTCATGGCGAATAAAATGCAAATTTCCATTTAAAATATTGGGATAGAAATATAATAGGAATTATTTTAATGGATCTATTTTTGAACGAATAATTCGAATAGAACCATTCTTTTGCATTTTGTTTAAACACCTTTCGAAAAAAAATTCAAAATTCATAGGACATTAACTTATTTCAGTACGATTACTGCAGTTAACGAGTTTAGGACGAACAGATTCTCTGGTTTCGCGAAAAATGGCAGTTAGCATTGATCATTTAAAGAAAGGTTAACTTATTCCAAATCTCCAATATTTATATATATTGCATTTATTGTCCGTCGAAAAGATTTTGCGCGGCCATTAGTTTTTCAACTAATTTTTCAAAATTGATTCTTCCTCATATAATAAAATTCCTCATATAAAAGTTCGGATCACACTTCAGACCCCCGCACAATAGATCTGCAAATGCGAATATAA
>UYYG01000199.1:0-39001 GCA_900625125.1 Dracunculus medinensis | reverse complement strand
CACTAAAAAATAAATCTTGAAAAACTAGCTCAATGGCAAGAAAAAAGTCCATGCGATAAGTTTGCATCTCCTGTCGGTCATCAGGCAGGCAGCCAGCACACTAAAATGGACAAAAGAAGACATGGAGGCTGTGATATGAAGATCAGGAAATTGCTCACAGAATGCACAGAAATTTCCCACCCCAAATAGCACTCAAGGATTGCACACCACTCGGAAAGAAGACGGGTGCAGCTTAGTGAGTGCCAAAGCTATTGTATTGAACGAAACTCGAACTCTCGGACACTCGAAACTTTCAGGACCAACAGTATGGTGCCACAAGTTGCTGAGAGAATGGCTGAAGCATCTGCAAAGACTGGAGAATGACCAAACAGAGAAAGTATAGCAAAGTTAGCAAAGCATTACTCTCTTTGGGATTAACCATCGACAGACAGTTAATAGCTGAGGTAGTTGAAACTGAGAAGTCGGAAAGTTAGTTGGAAAAAGCTGGACTAAATGATAGCACTGAGACATTGCTTATAGCAGCAAAAGAGCAAGGACCAAACATCAGATTCACTGAAGCAGGAATCTACCACATAAGCAGGAATTTAGATGTAGACTGTACAAAAATGCTCCAGTCCAACACATGGTGGCAGGATGTATTCCCAAAATGCATTTAGGACAGTAAGAGGCATAAAATCAAGCTTGGACAGGTAGCTGGTATCATCTATAGAAATTTGATTCGGTGTATGGCTTAAACCTTCCCAAGACTAGATGGGAGATTTCTTAGAAAACCATGGATGATAATAAGGCCAGGGTCCTGTGAAAATTCTCTCAGATAGATAAACAAATACTGGTCAATCAACTAAATATCGTGGCATAAAAACCAGAAATCTATACTGATAAAGTAATACCAAGCCAGGTGATAAGAACATTAGAAAGGAGGATTATGGGAAGCTAGAGAAATACCAGAGGCTGAAAGAGGAAGTAGAGGTATGGAAAGCGAAGGTTATATTGGTTGGTACCAATGATAATTGTAGCAAACTGTGATCCTTAGAAATAGAAAAGTGGCTTCAACAGATTGCACTAGCAAAATCAGAGATCTTTATCCAGAAGAGCGCATTGCTAGAGAAGCTGAGATATACTGCATAGGAACCTCAATCACCCAGGTTAATAATAGATTGAGAATCCCTCTTACCACCCACAATGATTGAGAAAGAAATTTAATAAATTGTTAATTGCCTCAAAATGTTGTCTTCGTATTGGACCATCGTAGTAAAATTTGAATTGAATTTTGCCATATATTTTCCTCGATCAATATTCTAATCAAATTTTTTCAACTTCTGTTGGATTCTGATCTTTCTATTAATATAATAAATATCGATAAAAGAGCAGAAAAATGCGCATCAACCGTTAGATTATTGCGCTAATAAGAGATATAAGAGGGTAGTAAATGCTAGTTGCTCATTTAGAGAACTGGAACTCATGGCGTAGTCCAAGGACTCTCTTTCAGGCCCATTTCAATATGCCTCAAAATCGCTTTTAACTTTTTTACTCTCTTAGTGACCTTATGCTTCGCAGACTATGTGAATTTCGTGAGCAATTATCGATATTATTTAAGAACTCCGAATAAATGAAAATTTCAAGAATTTCTCAGAAATTTCTCAGAAATCAAATATTGCTGCAAATATAGCCACAAAATATAAGAACTAGACAAATGAAAAAGATTTTTTGACTTAAACCCTCCCAAGATGGGAGATGGAAGATTCCTCAGAAAATCGTGGATGATGATAAGACCAGGGTCCTGTGAAAATTCTCTCAGATAGATAAACAAATACTGGTCAATCAACTAAATAATATTTGTAATAATAGATTACAGAAAAGAAAAGAAACGAATTTAGTTGCTAAAAGCATTTTCGCTTAGTCAATTCGCTTCGATATAAAAAGAAGAAAAAGAAGTTTAAAAAGTGGTCATTACCATAAAGTATTCAGTCCCGAGTAGATTAGTTGATTGGGCCATTGTAACGAGTGTTGGCATTACTTCAGCATCGTTCAACCCGAATATATCACTTTTATTTAAAACAATTATCAGTAGCGGTCCTCTAATGTGATCTCGTTTTCACTTTATGTTGCCAAATTCTTATCATTTTTAAAAAGACAGTATTTAATTGAAATTATATGAAAACAAAAACGATGGAAAAATTAGAATGGTCGATTTTTCAATTTTCCAAACAAATGGTGATAAAAAATAACAAAAAAAAGGTGGCTTATTTTTTGTTGCCGCAATAGTATGATTACCCCTGTATAATAGGTAGTTTTTTTGCTGTTCAAAATAGCTGCATTTGAAAAAAAAGATTCTGGAGGAATAAGCAATACGATAACAGCAAAACAAGAAAGTTCTCAATTCAATTTTAAATGGAGTTGAAGAAGACATAAAATGAACAACAAAGACATTTTAGATCACGTAGGCGCAAGATGGGACGGATTGCCAATATCATCACAATCAGCACTTTTGGATGCGGACGATGGTGCTGTAAAGATACAAGATTCAATGAAGGAGGACCAAGAAGCTCAACCGAAAAAAACATGTACTCAGCAAATAATAAAAGTGAACCTTTCAATATTCGCAATAAATTTTTTTCTAGTTCATTCTTTTTCATCTCTAAAACTTTCAAAACTTTGGTTTCTGAATACACCACAAAAGAAATTCGATAGGTGGAAAAGGCAACACTTGATTTCAGTTCATCAAAATTATGATACCACATGTAATGTTAGTAATGGTTCTGATTGGATATCTTTGTCTTGGTGCATGGATCTTAATGATGCTCGAAACAAAAACCGAACTTATGGCTCGATCAAGAAAGCTTGTTCGTTTAACGAATATTATGACGAATTTCACGGCGGATAGCTGGCGAATTTTAAATGATGCTCAAACAGGAGCAAGAATTACCAAATATAACGAATGGTCTCAAATATTCAAGTAATTTGCCAAATTTTATATTTATTCATTAGCAAACTGTCACAGGTTGATTTTTCACTCGCAGATGTTCCAATGGCTCTAAAAATTTATCTTTGTTCATAAATCATCTGAAGAAACTTTTCCAACTACTCAGTTTGCGACACTCACTGATTAGTGCGTGTATGAAAAGAAAGAGATAAAATTGTAGAGAATATATGTTAACAATATCTGAAGCCGTTGACGATAGACGACCAATAAGAAAAGAACTCCAGAGGGCAGACGACCTCAGTAATATGCATAACAAATGGACTTTTCCAACAGCACTTCTTTATGTACTTACAGTTCTTACAACGTGTGGTTAGAAAATTTTTAAATAAATAAATATATTCAAATACACTTCTTAGGTTAGGGTTAGTAAGTGGTAGTAAGTGATAGATTTTTTATCAGAAATCGAAAAATTTTATTGACAGTCTTTGTTCAGTGATGCTGAAGTCACCGCAACCTTTCATTTACAACTTTCTATATAATTGAATATTCCACTTTTTTTCGTCAAAAATCGGCAACAGTATCGGTATTTTGTTTCTTCGTATCCAAAATAGAAAATTCATTAAAAATACGATATCAAATAACCGTTTCATAAGATTCTCTAATTTTAATAAACTATTCAGGATACGGCGAAGTTTCTGTAGACACCGATCTTGGTAAAATATTTGCTGTTGGCTTTGCGCTCATTGGCATCCCATTAATGTTTATAACTGCTGCTGATATCGGAAAATTTTTATCAGAAACGTTATTACGATTTGTTTCTAGTTGGAATCGAATGGTGCACAAAATAAAAGTAACTCAACTTTTTTACATTATTTATTATTATCTATTATTTATTGCAAAATATGGAACTCGTTGAAAAAATTCTTCTCTAACTGGCTTTTACTGGAGCAAATGCAAAGATGTGTCTGTATGGATAACCAAATTTTTTTTCTTCCAACAGAACTCACCATTTCTGGCTGATTTTTATTTATTGCGAAAATCAATTAATTATTGTTTCATTCGCTCGTAAATTCTAATAAAAAATCTGCTTTTCTTACGAAATTACTGTGATTTTTCAGCAAATATGTTGTCGAAGGCGATATGCAAGAAGAAAAACATCTCAATCAACGGTTAATTCCGAGAACCTCGATATGTTTGGCATCGATGGAACTGATGAAAAATTATGGTTCCCTATAGGTAATAAATATTTGCAGATAAATTATATAATGGAATAAAATGTGGTGTCATTTTGCATAATCTTTTACAATATATTTATAAATTTTATAGGCTCCATCAATAAAATTGAAAATTTTATCGAGTTAGCGGCTGACTAATTAAATTCCATTTGTATATTTCGTCCTCAAAATTTATTTTCAGGAGCTTATGTTTCATGTATATGTTTATATTGTTCAATGGGTTCGGCTATGTTCATCAACTGGGAGCGATCCTGGTCGTTCATACACGCTTTTCATTTCGGATTTAACCTCATTGTTACTGTCGGCCTAGGCGACATTGTTGTCATTGATTACTTATTTTTATCTCTTATCGTTGCTTTTGTCATTGTTGGTTTGTTTTTATTCCTTGGAGATTTTGATACATTGTATTAAGCGATTTTAAGAAGTCGAGAAGTCTAGATTTATGGCGCAGAAAATTAGTGAAAAACTGTTTATATTGCACCATTTTGTTTATTTATTAGGTTCTCATTAGACTTGAGGTTAACTCGGATATTACAAGAGCTTTGAACACAATATCTTGAACATTTTATGAGCGATAAATCAGTAAAGAATTTTATTTCGTTTTATTTTATTTATTTCCTATCGTTTCAAAAATCAGCAAACGTAACCATGATTCGAGCATTAATAATAATTGCAGGACTGTCAGTCGTAACTATGTGTGTGGACTTGGCGTCGACTCATTTGAAAGCTTATTTCACAAGGATTCACTATTTTGGTCGAGCAAAGCGATTCTTGGGAATGAGTGAAGATTTAAGAGAAATTGTTGCTTTATTAGGAGCTATGAGAAGGAAAAAAGGTGG
This sequence comes from Dracunculus medinensis, assembly GCA_900625125.1. Lineage (NCBI taxonomy): Eukaryota > Metazoa > Nematoda > Chromadorea > Rhabditida > Dracunculidae > Dracunculus > Dracunculus medinensis. The sequence continues at coordinate 34,004 of UYYG01000199.1, read as the reverse complement.
AAAGGTGATTAAGAAACCTGAATTACGATAATATTCATTGAATATTCAATATTCATAATATTCATTGAATTTGAATATATTTGAATATAATCAAATCGATTCCAATGAGATTAGACATTAGTCAAAAAATTTGAAAAATTAAAAAGTTAGCATGTCATCTTTACGAATCTCTACCGAGTATTAGAGGTCAAGGTGATTTGCAGGTGACATGGGACGATGTACGTGATTTTCTAGACAACGAACTACGTGATCGACCATTTGAACCGCATGAGCTTTTAATGAAATTGCGTTTTATCGATGAAACATCATCAGGAATGTCAACAATACGGCATAACTCATTCCAATCAGATTTCTTTCGCGACGCTGAGTACCTTCGACGAATCACTGCCATACGACCAGAACAACCCGCTTTTTTATAAATTCTATTGTTTCTTAGCCATTTTAAATATATTAGGATTTCAAAAAAAATAAACACATAGAAGGCGAATCTGTGCAGTTATATTTTTAATTTCGAAAGTAAAAGTTAATCCACTTTAACGTGTTGCAACAGTGTCTCTCAGATGTTAAGTTTTCGAGAAATAAACGCTATTCTGCCATATAAAATTTATTTAACAGAAGAGAAAATATGAGAATTCCAGAAAAAATCTCAGTCATCTAAAATTTTTATCTTTCTTTATTTCTAATGGTAAATTTGGAATTTTGGGCAGATTTGCAGCGAAGCTATCAATTTGTTAGAATATTTTTAGTTGAAAAATTAAAATTGTTTATTCTCTTGCTAAATAATCTAAATTGGTATTTGAATAAATTTGAATTTGTTACAAGTAAGCAAATTTTTAACAAAATTCGAAAAATAGTTCTTGTCTCTTCCCTTTTTCTCTTGTCTATCGTGTTCTTTTGTACTATCGTTTTTGTATTCTCCTACCTCTCAAATGTGCCTTTTTTAAACCTAACAATTAACTCAATTAATTAATTAATTATAGCAAATAGTTCAAATTCTATTTTCTCCACTTGTTTCTGATTTTTTTGTCATCTATCATACATCCAATTTTGATTTCACCGCTTTATTGCAGCTACAGCTCTGATTTATCTTATTTATTAAATCAGAATTTTATTTCGATTCAAAATTTTCTTTTTTTTTTATGAATATTTCTTAAATGAGAAGTCATGAAATTGTATTCATGAAACTATGTTTATATTCTCTTCTCTTTGCTCGTTTATTTGATTCATTTTCATCCACCATAAATTAATAAGCCAACTGTAAATTCATAGAAAGCTTTATAAAATGTCGATAAAGAACGTAAACGGAAGGTGAATATAATTGGTTCATTGATCTTCTATAACTCTGGTCGCGGAATCTTTTTAAAAAAAATTTGGCTGAATTGAAGTTTTTGGATATTCAGGGCCAAGCCGATTTATCACCATTTTTTGCATAATTTGCTGATAGAATCTGATTTTCCTTAACCATCATATCATGACCATTTGTATTTTACCTTAGATTTTAATTTTATCCCTTTAATGATGTGTGTATAAATTATCGTTTTGAAGGTGCACTTTAAAATGAATCGTAACAATTTTTTCTGCTATAAATTTATTTTAAATTTTTAAAAAAAAAATCGAAAAAAAATTATTATTTGAACTCGACCAATTAATATTAGAGCTATTTTTTGATTCCAATTTTATGAATTTTTTTAGAAATTTCGATTTTCCAAATTTATTTCATAAATTTTTCATTGATACGTATTTCGATATTTATGATATTTTTTAATCGAACTATTCTTCGATTATAGAAATAAAGCAAATTCGATGCCATAAAACTTTTATTATGCAGTCGAATCTCTACACAAACCATTTTTTGTCCTTTTACTAAATAATTTTTATGAGTTTAGATTAACTTTTACTTATTGAGATAAGTTTTCCCAAAGCTTCTAAATTTAAATGCTTTGCAAACAGGATTAATAGACTCTCTCTCTCATTTAACACAAAAATGCAAAACAAGTTTTTTGTTATTTTGACAAAAAAATCAATTCACTTATAACTACGAACCGCAAAGGTCTTCAGTAGTGCCTAAAAATACACCTACAGGTTCGATTTCCTTTTTACTTGGTTTATCAACAATTTACATGCTATTTGTAAATTGGTTTCATTCTGGCTTTTTATCTTATATTTACTTACATTGACAAAAAAATACCAATAAATTATGACAATGTCGGAATTTTTTTCCATTTTTTTTAATATTTCTAATGTTATACTTTAGTTTTTGAAACATGAAATATGTTAGTTTTCTTTATAAAAAATAGAAATTTCCTAAAATTTTTTAAATCGGAATTTGATAATAATAATTACTGATGATTTATTGCAGGATGATACACCAACGGACCAATGGAAAAAACGACAAATATTTATGAAAGAGAGAAATAAATGGTTCCAAATTTGCTTTTTTTGTAATATGCCTTTGTAATATAGAAATGTATTGCATATACATTTAGCAACACCTTATCAGTTTCATTATCACAAAAATCCCTATTTTAATAACGAATATGGTCCTTTAGTTTAAATGAATTCAACTACAAACCGTGGTTATTTTATTGTTCTATACTATTTTCCCTTCGTTCACTGTTGGACCAAATTATAAACTATCAGTGAAATGCATCCCTTCATGTAGAATTTGATATCAAATTCAGCTTAACGGTTTTTTAAATAGGAGTTTATCTATTCTAGATGCCTTGCTGATATAAGTACAGTGAGAAATTTTTTGCCAGAGATTTATTTTGGTGGTTTCACTTCGAAGCACAAATCGTCAGCATTCCGAAACGACGGGTTTATTAATGCCTGAAGTAGGGTCTAACTAATAATAGTCTTAGCATAATAAATTAATTTGTGGTTCGTTTCCCTTATTATTCAAAGTTAAACGATCGAACTGTTTCATCGATTTCCTTCTTCATTTTGCCTTCGATATCATTAAATGCCATTTTACCTGTTTCGATATTCGATATTTAAACGAAAGTTTTCACTGATCGTTTCTTCATAAAATTTTTTTTGCGGAAACTACAGTGAAATTTCTTTCTAACTTATTTTGATTATTCATCGCTATTCACTAAAAATGAATTCAAATGAAAAGTTTGTTGAGGTGAGTAAATTGTACTTTTTTATTTATTTAAAAATGAAAAGTTTAAAGTGATTCTTTCATGGATGATCTCAAATTTTTAATGGAAAATATTTAGTGGTAAAAATTTTAGCAAACGGAATTCCAAGAAAACTCTTATGTCTATGTTTAAAAAATATTAAGATGCATAAAAATTGGAAAAAATCGATTACTACAAGTTCCAGTCAAAAGAAAAAAATAATCTGGATTTAAACAATGAAAAATAATTTAAAAATTTCTGTTTTTCCAATTGGCAAAATGCAAAGATTTTTCTCAGTTACGTTTCATGATTCCCTTATTCTTGGACCATTTTACTTTTTTTTACAAAATTATTCAGTACTATTCACTCGAAGGCATTCATAAGAATTCTGCAGGCGAGAGAAATAAGCTCAAATATTGCCGCTTAAGCGAATAATAAGCAATATTTAGAGGCATTCAAGCAGAAAAATTTGAAAATAGTTTGAAATTTCAGTAGTTTCGTGTAATACGACACTGGACTAACTTAATGACGAACCAGTAGCAACAAATAATCTTGGAAAAAAATGCCTAGGGGTACAAGAAGATTGTACTGTACGACGATAAGGTGAGAAAACGTATAAAAGAGATTGTAACGACCAGATATAAAGAATAAATGGAATAAAATGGAATAATCTGGTAAAGAAAATAACTAAGACATTGAACTCAGAGTTGAATGAATGGTGAAAGAGAAAAGAGAAGAAAGTAGGAGAAAAATAAGGAAAGAGCATATAATGAGCATCTATACAGTAATATATCAGATACGGCGGAAATTTATCGAAGATGTGAGGGAGATTTGTCAGATTCCGAAATTTCCTAAGCTGAAATGGAGTGAATTGCACCAAGGCTCTCACCGTTTTCCTCTTTCAGAGCATCCGAGCATCGAAAATTTTAATTCTGACTTATCAAACAGCTGATATCTTGCGTTCGCTATCCATCACCGTGTTTTTGAATAAATAGATATGCCTTAAAAATTCTCACGATTACATATAGCAAGACGAGTTTATACAAAACACTGCTTATAATATTACAAACGAACAGTTATTTTTTACAATTTGCGTTTGTCCGATTATTTGTCTTTATTTATTGTAGTATTTTTTATACAAAGTTTTGTTGTTTAATTTTTTCCTGTGCTGATTTTTTGAAGTCTCAGTCAACTGTTAATCATTACCCCTTGGATTTCCTGGACAGTTTAAAAAATGAGGAAGCGTTTTGCTCATTTTTCTCATTTTTAACATTATGGATTTATCGATGAAAAGACGCCCTATGAACGAAAAGAAAACCCCATACATTTCTTGATAATGTTATATAATTCCTTCGGACAGCTTTCCAATAACTTTATTACACTGAACGCTTTCATGCCAAATTCTTTAGCTTCAAATTCTCATTGTACTTCATCAGTGTTATGTAAGTGAATAGGCACAACCACTTCTGCCTGCCCTAGTCCAGCAAGCCATCAGCATGGTCAAAAATTTTTGCTAGGAACTCACTTATCGATAGAAGTATGGGCGGACTGGCAGCCATCCAGATTTTTTAATGACAGACTCATTCCTATCAGAGAAGGGAATCGAATTATTCGCAGTACAACGGAGTTTACCGGCGGGGAAAGAAAGCAAGAGGGTTTCGCGCAATGTTTGATGGGATTCAAGGAAGTTTGTACGGAAGGATTCCAACTCAGTGAGGTTGCGGCCACCTTTTCTTTCGAGTCTACCCAGAAGGAAATGTCATTAGGAAATGGTTCTACGAGAATAATGTAGGACATTAAACTATTTTTGGAAATAGGATCATATAAAAAGGAAGCATTAATATGAGTGCGCGGGCCGCATCTCCATGGGCCACAACCATGCTTTCCGTCCTCTTTCCTAGCAACTTTCGGAATACTCGGAAATCTCGCTGAAACCGTTTAAATATTTGTCTGTTTTGGTCGCTTTTACTGTTATTGTTGGTTAATATGGGTGTTTTAAAAATATTTACGAAATTTATAAAATATTCGAAATTAGAAAATCAGAAATGAAAGGGAAATCAAATTGCTGAAGCTGAAATTTTTTAGTCAAGTTGCAATTCACAATTTCAATAATTATCAAAATTTTGGCAGTTTTTTAGTTATTTGGAACGATGCCAAGTGAATTTATCAGTGAAAAGATAGTATAACGATGATGAGAGAATGCAGAGAAGTCAGAGTGCCAAGTAGCCGACAATTTGTTGAGATACCTTTTTTCTAACCGAAACATGGCACTTAATTCATTTACGAGTAGAGCAAAGCTAAGTAAGTATGGTTAGCAGTTTGCTGCTTCGGCTTCAGTAGGCTGAGGCCGTTCCGTTTCACGTGGGCGTGGAACTTCACGACTGCCACCTGGGTTGCTGCCGTTAGTCTTTATCAAAGTACCAGGCGAGTCTGTCACTTTTTCTGGTCTACTTTTATCTGCTGTTACTTCTTTTCCTTTTGCCATTCTCTCTATGTTTTTGATCAATATCAATAATTTTATCGATATGCTTCTTATTTGCATAACGCGAGTGAGAATCCTCTTTTATGGTTGTTTTTATTAATTTTTTTCTTAAATATCATAATTAATATCAATGAATATTTATATTTTTCAGGTGATGTCGCGTAATGAATATATTTATGATGAAACGTTAGACGAGGCACGCCAAATTTTGAGTGAAACAAGGCCAAATGATGTCTCAACCGAAAATTTTCGTGAAGAGTCAACAACTGTTCAGGTGAAGTTTGTTGAATTAGTAAGAGCTGCCTGGGTTTGTCAGATAATTCCGTAGAATTGCTATGAACTTCGTTGTTATTCAAATGCAAATAATTTGTTTTTTCCTGGTTATCATTTGGTTTTGCTTGCAAATAAAATAGGCAGAACTGAATCCACCTTTGAAAAATTCCAAAAAAATTTTCATTTTCATACAAAAGAACACGAAAATTCATTTTCACGAAAATTTTCCGCTTTTCTGAAGGAATACGAAATTAATTAAAAATAATGAATCACAAACATTGGGAAATTATTTAATAAAAAAATTTAATCCAAAAATTTAATCCAATTTAACTAGCCAAGTCACATTGTCATTTGCCGTTATTATCACTTAATTTTATATTTATGGGTTTTCACTCGGAGTTTTCATGGTATCAATCTAGAGTTGTAAGAAAATTATCATTATGGTTTCTCTAAGTGGCCTTTTAAGAAATAATATATTTAAGGTGTTAAAAACTGGAAGCGCTGGTGAACCAATTGAAATACTTGTGAAGAGGAGCACAGTTGTTTCACAACCGAATAGTGATGATGAATCAGATTATGGTTTATTTGAATTATTTTTTCATCGCGTTTTTTTCATTTGTGATTTCGAATAATCATTTCAGTAATACTTTATTATTTTCATTTTAAAGCCAAAAAATCGAATTAATCGAATTAAGATGAAATTTATCATAAAATAAATTTCCAATAATCGAAAATATAGGAGTATCGTCGAATGATATTATATTTTTATATTCAGCATAAATAATAAAAGCAAATATTTTTAAATGATTGTTTTTCACAGATAATTGATTGGATAATTGATTAGCGAAAATGTAAAAGTTAAATGTAATTATTGTTTAAATTTCAAAAGATTTTAATAAAAAGATATTTTTGGTGGTTTGTTGATTTTGAGAATTTAGTTTTAATAATTTAGCAAGTTCGGATGATACTGCTGCTATTCCCAGACATACTAATGTTCGGTATCGTCATAAACGTGGTGATACTTGGCGATATGATGATGGTATTTCTGGTGATGATGATGGTCGTCTTGAGGTCTTCTATGAAAATATTTTTACTATTTTTGTGGAATAAGAATTTAGGCGATTTCACTGTTTATCTATTTTCTCTCTTTTTCATTTCTTTTCTTTTCCTATTCTTTTTAAATTCATTTTACTTTATCTTTATTATTTCCACTTCTATAAATTTCTAATTCATTCTTTTATTTTCAGGTGGATCTAAAGGAGGAGCATTGTGAAGAACAGGGGCTGCATCTCATTAAGAAAATTAGTTTTTTTTTCCGAATATTTTGTATTAAATTTTTATAACATTGGGAATATCAGAAGTTCTGCTGGAGTTTTGTCCTTAAAAATTCACTATGGTTTGAAAGAAATATACATTTTAATGAAATTTGAAAATAGTGATGTATATAATATATTTTAGACTTGGGAAGTGAAGTGGTGTGTACAAAAATATGAATACCTTCCTGAATGGCTACAGGATAACGAGTTTCTTCGTCACGGACATCGTCCTCCTTTACCAAATTTTGCAGAATGTTTTCGAAGTATTTGGTCACTACATACTGAGACGGGTAATATATGGACTCATCTTATAGGTAATAACCATCTGGTTGATTAGTTTTATTTTAAAAATATATACATATATTACATATACATATATTATTACTTTATATTTACTTATATTTTTTCTTACATTTGATTTTTAAGATTCTATGGTCTCGTCCTAAGAAATAATTTAAATGATTATAATGGGTTTCGCTAAGAGTTTTAGATGAAATTTTTAAGATATTTTAATTGAAATGTTTTTTAATCTAAAATATGGTCAAAATTGAAAGAGAAAATAAAATAACAATTAAATAATACTTATAAAACTTTTAAAACTTACTGTTTTTCTTACTGTTTTGTTTTGAATTTATTGAACTAAATTAGTTCAGTTCATTTTTTTTTTTTTGCAGGCTGCATAGCATTTGCCTTGTTAGGCCTTTGGTTTATGATTCAGCCAGATTCCCATATACGTTTTCAAGATAAAGTTGTATTTTCATGTTTTTTCTTTGGTGCAATCGTTTGTCTTGGCATGTCATTTACGTTTCATACAGTAAGCTGTCATTCATTAGCCGTTGTTCGTATTTTTTGCAAGTAATTTTTTAATTCTTTTGAAATTTCAGAAAAGTTGAGTGTAAATTGTTACTTTAACTTGTACAAAAAAATTTAAGATTGGATTATTTGGGAATATCACTGTTAATTGTCGGTTCATTTATTCCTTGGGTCTACTATGGATTTTATTGTCGACGTGAACCAAAAATCACTTACATAACTATGGTTAGCGTGCTAGGTGTTGGTGCTGCAATAGTATCGCTGTGGGACAAATTCAGTGAATCAAGTTATCGTCATGTTCGAGCAGCTGTTTTTGTTGCCATTGGTTGTAGTGGTTAGTTATTTTTAAATTTTCTCTAAATTATCTATCTAATTTCCATGCTTTTAACTAACGAAATTGAGGGATTTTGAGATTTCGGATCTCAAAATTTTTTAGGGGTGGTGCCTTCCGTGCATTTCATGATAACTGATGGTTTAGCTCCTCTTTTTTCGGAAGCAGCATTTCATTGGATTCTTCTCATGGGTGCTCTTTATATTTGTGGCGCTGTGCTATATGCCACACGTACTCCGGAACGGTTTTTCCCGGGCAAATGTGATATTTGGGTAACAAATTTTCCATCTTCTTTAATCAATCGTTATTTCATGAATTTTTCATATTTTTAAATGTTTTGATTTGTATTTTCTTAAATTTTCTAGAAAAGCAATAGGCGAAATTAGGCTTCTCTGCATTTAATTTCATTTACTTTCAGTTTCAAAGCCATCAGTTATTTCATGTATGTGTTGTGCTTGCTGCGTTAGTACATTACTATGGTATTTCGACTATGGCTATGATTCGACTAAAGTCTTCTTGTCCTGCTGAAAGTAATGCTATACGTGCCTTTCAGAACATAATTGAAGGTGTAAAAAAAGCAGTACACGATTCTTTATAGTTTATTTGGAATTTTTTCCTGGAAAAGAAGTGTGCTGCTGCTTAACTCATTAACGACTAATTTTTCGTATTTTATATATACACATATTAACTTAGATCTCGTAATAGTTTACATTTCTCCATAAAATGTTTATTGTTAGTTTGCAATAATGCATTTAATTTAATAAAAAAATTTTAAAAGATCAAGGATGTGTTTTTTTGGCTTTAATTCTTTGTATTCTTATTTTTTTTCTTTTAATTCTTATTTTCATTCGTTTTGATAACGGATTTTTCTAGTTCTTTTAGACCTTCATCGATTATTGGATATTACTCGCGGATAACTTATGTAGATTTTTGTAACTCTCTTATTTCCCATTTCCCATTTTATGGTTTTCAATTTAATTTTCAATTTTTTTTCTTTAATAAATAAAAGACATGTATTTTTAATGATTTAACTATGCTAGGGTTGAAAATTTATCTTTTTAAAGAAGTGAAAAATTAAATTGTAAATAAAATTTTTATATTTATTCTATTTCCATATTTTCAGTACCTTTCACATTTTAATTCCTGAAAATCCATGTGGTGTTGCAGTATTTTTGGCTATAAAGTTTAGAATTTATCTTATCTAAATTTATTAAAGTCGTTTTTATCGAAAATCACTTGAATTTTGCATTAATAATCTTTATTTAACATAATGATATATTGTACATTATATTGTACAATAAAGCAATTAGTTTGAAATTTTTGATCATATGAAAAAGTTTTCAGCATAGTGTTTCATTCAGTTATGATATTTTATTGCTCATATATTGAGTCTAATTTGAGTTTAATTCTAGGATTTCGTCATTTCATTATAATTTAATTACTAGCTAGTTCCGTTGAAAAAGGTTGGCAAATTTTCTGAATATTTTAAATAACAAGGTTACTTAGGGATTTCAGGTTTTATATTGTTTATTTATAAATGGTTGAATGGAAAGAAATATCGTCGACAGGTCAGATAACTCGATCGGATGTTAAATATGCTTATATAAACAATGAAAAGTATGGATGTGTTTTCGTTCCTCCATCAGCAGTACTTCCAGTTGATTGTGTGAATGCTGATGTGTCGCTTTATCTGAAAGCGGGTGACATTGTGCACTTTACAGCAGTGCCTCAGCGCGGAAAGAATCATTGTCGATATGTGGCGATCAAGGAATAGTTTTTATTTTTCAAAAATATCGATTGTGGCACTTCGTTTCATTTTCTCTAAGATTTAGGAAGTGGTTTTAGAGTTCAAATCTTCAATTATTTTGATTTATACTTAAATTTACAAATAAATTTTATAGGTGCAAATTTCTAATAACAATGATCGTTACCAAGCGCCGATGGATATTTCAAATAGACAACAAGTTATTGCGTTATCTAATTTTGTTTGTTAGGCCTCCACGGTTCCTCATTAAAATATTGGAATGAAAATCAAAATCCTGTTTTTCTGTTTTACTGCAACAGCAAATTTCGAAAAGAATAGGAGATGTTTACTGATATAGCAGAAGACAAAATCTTATTAAGTTTTTTAAGGATCGAATTCATGGGTGATTTAAAATCAGTGCGATATGTTATAATATATTTTACAGAATACCAGAACAACAGAATACCAAGCTTCTTACAGTGAGTCAGGAAGGGAGTTAAGTCTTAAGGGAGTTAAGGGAATTAAATATTCTTAAAATTTATCAGTGCTAGGAGATGGTTGGAAAATTTTCACGCAAAACCTTTTCAGTCAGTCTCCGTATTGCTGGTTCACACCACTGATTAATTCTGTCGATGTTTCGAAATCCTGCTTTTCTGTTTTACCGCCTTCTAAAGAAAATTTTTGAAAAAATAATTCTTTTGAAGATACATTTTATAAGATCTTGCGGATATAAAAAGAAGGCAAAAGCGATTTTTTTGTATAAGATTCGATTCATAAAGTTGAAATTATCAAGTGCCACCGATGACATTTCTTATAAACAAAAAGTGTCCAAGTATTTTCTTTTCAGTTAAAAATGTTATTATTGTTCATCGTTCCTTCTCCTTTAAAATCAAAAAAATCAAATAGTGTTTTTTGAATATAATTCGCGAAATATTTTTTTTCTTAATGAAAACGTCTGGAAATTCTTCAGATTGTTACTATTACTCTTGTCACGGAAACATTTGCATATGCTACGAACGATGAACTTGGAGGAGTATTCGTTCCTGGTTCTGCATTTCACCAATGCGAAGTTACTAAATTGGATAGTTATCTTACTTTTGGTGATCGGGTTATCGTCGTTGTTCGCCCACAAGTTCCAAGATCAGGTTGTAATTGGATTGCTGAATCAGCTACGAAGATTTCCGACGCAAACAATCCGCCACAAACTATTATTGCAGACCCTTCTATGGAATGGCCAGAAACTAAAAATGGCCTATTGGGCTCACTAGAAGTCAATGAATTTTTTAAAGGTTCATTATTGCTTTTCATAAATTCTATTTTTTGATCAAAAGTTAGAAGCCAACTAAAAAATTTTGATCAGTAATTTAGAATAAATTGCTGCGATTCTTTGTACTAAAATTTAGCCTGACTATTCTTGCTCAAGAAAAATTTCCTAGTATCGCTGCTTTCACAGAATTACTGAATTATGATGATATATGTTTTTGAAAAATTTTTTGAAAAATTCTGAATATTTTCCATTTATATTTCAAATTTTATTCATTTTGGAAGGATTTTTCAATTAAGGATTTGGATCAGTTGTGTTCATCTCAAAAGACAAGGCGAAAGTGTTGAGTTATAATCAAACGACAATAATTTGTCCAATATTAACTTGGAGTGGTGGCAATAATGGCAACAATACAGCGGAAGGTCTGGATGAAATTCTCGTGATTGGTGAAATAGTAATATTTAACTTACAATTTTTTATGTTCCTTAGGCTCATTTATTTGAAAAAAAGAACCAAGCACAACAAAAGCTATATGCTTATATGTAATGAATAATACAAGATTAATAAAATAATCAATAATCAATAAATGAACTGCAATAACATAAATGAAAAAAAAACAAAAATACGAATGAAAGTAAAAAATAAAAAGGTCAAAGATAGTTGAAAACTTTCTATTTTTAATGTTTTCAGGTTTATTTCGAATCTGTATTTATTAATGGTGAATGGCGTGCCAAAAATTGGTCTGCTAAAGTACACAACAAAACTTTTTCAGAGTCTTTTACTCAGACTGCGATATGTGCGGAACAAATGCTTCTTAGAGCGCTAAAATCTAACCTGAATAATTTTGCTCAAGAAAAATGTCCTAATATCACTGCTTTCACAGAATTACTGAATTAAGATGATGTTTTTGAAAATGTTGGTTTTATATTTTAGAAATTAATGATGTAGTGCCCATATATATTTTTATATTTTATTTTAAATTAACTTCGTAATATTATTATATTATTAATAATATTATTTTATGCCTGATTTTATCGGTTAAGTTCATTTTATTTTTAATTTGTTTTTAAATGTACGGAAAATTAATGCAATATTTTATAGTTGGATTGCAATCTGTGGCGAAATTTTATCTACGGCACTTTTTTTACTTGTCAGATTTGTTGAATCACTTGTGAATTTTATGAAAGCGAATATTTTTCATATTCATATTTCAAATTTTTTCATTTTAGTTTGCTATATGAAATGGATTTTTTTATAAATATACCGTATATAAATTTTTTGTATTTTCGCAAATTTCTTACGGTTTATTCCAAAATTTATTTTCTTCTTTAATCTTTATTTTTTTATCAGCTTTATTTTGAATTGTTGAGCTTTGAATTTTTTTATTTTAGAATATTCAGATGATATTATATCGCGATGATTGCAATTCAGTAAAAGAACGTCATGTTGGATTGTCATGCGTATTTGCACGAATAGCATCGGTGAATCCTTTTCGTATTGAGGATTCTGTTGGTTCATTGGTGTTAGGATCAGTTGAAGATGGCATTTATGAAGTAGATGACTATTGCTATTTTTTATTGGAAACTTCGAGTCGACCTTTGCATTGCAAAAGAGTAACAGTTGTTCCAGCCGAAATTGAGCCAGTTGCTATGTTCCAGCTGAATCAGTTCAGAAGTATTCAGTGCCTCAAAAGTATCTCATATTTTATTTGGATTCATTTAATAGTTTGAGGCTCTTCAAATATGTTATCGATGTTTCTATTTTCCATGAACTGATGACTTCTCTATGTTTCATTCATTTTTATCTACTTAATTTTTTGCAGGTACGGAGGACTGATTTATATAAAAAGAAATTTTATATTTCCATTCGGTGATAAAAAGTTTCTACGAAATTTTTTTGCTTTTTTATTTTTTTAAGTTATTGTCCATTTCCTATCATTCATTGCTTTCCTGCTTTCTTCGGTACATGTTCCTCTTTGTTTTTCTGAATCAAATTTCTTATTTTTTGTTTGCAGAATTGTAGAACATATTATCACATATTGTTTATTATTAGTATTTTAACATTTAATATAAATATTTATAGGTTATATATTGGCTCATAATTCTATTTTTTTTGTTTTCTTGCAAATTTTCAAGTTCAGTTTTTTCCTGTCATAAGTTAATTTTCGGGGCATATTTGCTTTTCAACTTGAGTATTAAAGAGTAAATTCAAGCAATGACTAAATTTTCCCAAAAAATTGCTTGATTATTGTTTAAGACAGTTATTTCTGGATCTCATTGCGATAAAATATTAGGAATATGTTGCTTAAAATTTTAAATTTGTCTTTAATTAATAGAAATTCGTAACTGGCAATAACTGGCATCAGTTTGCTAAATGCAACAGGCAGAGCTAAAGTTTCGAACGGTCATGTGCCCAGTGGTATGCATTTATAAAGAGTCTCATCCAAGGTGCAGTAAGGCAATCGCTTTTCCACTGGCTACAATAATATGGCCATTGCCACGAAAGAAAGCTACGTTCAGGATGTGGCATTACTGCCAGGTGTCTGCCATCCATTGAACAAATTGCAGCTATGGATCTAAAATGTTCATAGCATTAATTTCGGCATGAAATGAAGGAATATTTTTAATCATAAAATTATAGAATTTAACCTTGGACTTCCATTAGGATTTTCTGGAAATATTTTCGCTGGTTGTCCTAGAGCGTTGCAGTACTTCAGCGGCACCAGCTTTTCAGATTCAAGTTTATCCAATGTTCTCTTATCGCGGAAACCAAACTTGCCTTGAAATTCAATTCTAATAAAAAATTAGTGAATAATCTTAATAAGTTTATTATGAGATCATAAAACAATGAGGAAAGGCTAGAGAAGGAATAGTGCATCGATTATGAGAAGGTAAAGGAGGAAAAAACTCGGAAGCGCGAATTATCTCTATGGTGGCTTATGAGAACACAAAATTCAAATAGTTAAAATATCCACTTTCACTTCCAAATCATTCCGCTAAGTGCAGTGGTTTTTTTTCTAAGTGCGCTATTTTAGTAATACGATTCTTGTTTTAGTTATAGGCGTGAAAAGCATTCTCAAGTCATATCACATTTTCTAGAGATGTCATCGAAAGGTAAACACAAAAAACAGGTCCGTTCCTTTAAGGTCCATTCTCTAGTAGACTTCTGTTAACGGGTCTCCATAAGTTGAATTGTTAATTGATTTCGTTTGTCGAAATTGAGCTGGCATCGCGAATCCGCTTCAGATTTGCTTTTGCCGCCTTAGTGGCTCTTGCTTTCATCATTTGAATTTTGAATAATGCTGGATTTATTCCGATAAATGTTCTATTAAAAAAGTATTCTAACTTCCACGCGGTTAATTTTAGCACTTAAAATGAAAACTGAGAATCTTCCCTTTATTTTCCTTTCATTCCGAAATGAAAACTGAGAACGTATGCGATGCTGAAACTAGAACAATCGCGACTGTTCAAAAAATTCGTTTACTCGACTATATAATATGGAGAATAAAAAAAAGACTGAAAAATAGGCATCACTTGTCGGCAAAAGATGTACAGATCATTCCGTAACGCCCCATAGCGCACAGAATATCGAAATGGTCCGAACGGATAAATATAACTGAATCCACCTTCGCTCAAATACCACTTGCATTAACAGTGCAATCAAAGGTGGATTGATATTTGAAGCGATGTTCCAGCATTCTTCTTAATATCTGCATAGATAATATCTGCATAATTGAGTCCAGATTTGAATCCAGATTGATTGGAGCGTATTTTGCTGCCATAATTCTATTTAGTAGGAGAAGAAATGAAAGTTTTCTCGGAGATGTTTAGTAGACAGATTCCTCGATAACTACCATGGTATGTTTTCATCTTTTTTTGTAATTGGAAGTAGAATTGCTTTGTTACAATCATCTGGTATTATTTCTTTCTTTCACCCAAAAAACATTTGCTGAAGATGTGCCATGAAGGACGAAGGACAATATTTGAAGAGTTTAGCTCGAAGAAGACCATCTCTGCCAGTTTTATTGGTCTTAAGCTTCTGGATGACAAAGCTTATTTCCTACTTCTGCTGGCAGTTCACAAACATATGGTTTGGCGAGCGAATCAACTATGTCCGGGACAACATATGACATATCGTGATTAGATTTGGTCTCAAAGAATTCTATTTTATGAGGCGATCTTTAATAATCCTAACACCATTATTATCCCGCATCATTTTATTGGCCGTTCTCCGAGTTGCTTTAAGAAAAAAGCGGAAAAATTTCGTATCCTTAATTGAGCCGCCATCTGCATTTTCAAGACTATATCGCTTCAATAACGATTTCTGTCCTGCTGAGCTGATGTCGTTATAAATTCTTCGAAGCATCCGATAGATAGGATGGCAGCATTTGTAGACATTTGGAGAGTTGCTTTCTGATACCCACATTTTCTACTAGCATATTCAAGCATAGAAATGGATAAATATAGGCTGACTTTCGAAGATATGCCTTTAGTTGAAATCAACATTCATCCATCCTACCAGAGATGTTATTGATGTTCATTTCACTAGGGAGATAGGCTAGGGAGATAGTTAAAGATCTTATAGGCCATTGTTTCATGCGGTTGTCAGTTTATGCGAATCTTGCCTCGAATTATAATTTGGTCTGATCCATGAAGGCTACTAGTTTCAGCGTCTCGATAGGAATACTCTAGTCTGAAATCCTTACAACGGCGACTGATTAAGATATAGCTAATCTGGTTGGAGTGTTAATTAGTTATCCGGAGATTGAGATATCATCTGATCAGATGCGATATCGAAAGTATACATTAGAAAGTATTGTTTAGGTTAATTTTTGAGCTTTCTGAACTATAATTCTTTCAGTTTTCATTCGCTATATTTATTTAATTATTTAATTGACAGTAGTAGTTATTCAATTTATTCTATCAACATATTAATCATTATTTTCTTTACCGTAAGGTATTGATGAAGAAAGATGCTGGTTGGAAAATGTGATACTATGTTGCAAAACCAGTTTTTTTATTCATCATTTTCATCATCTATTAGATAATTCGATACCTTCTCCATGAGCCGTCCATATTCCCAGAATAGAATTTTCCATTCCTTTTAAAAATATTGAAGGTGATTTCAATATAAGTACTGAATTAAATGAACACTGAAAGCGACCACAGTCATTTTGCTCCAAAAAAATATTTCCGTCATTATCTAAAGAGTTTAAAAATTGATGTTTCTGGTTTTAAAACAAACTAATTGATATTACCTCTATCCATAGATCCTACCCATCCAAGTGACACCATCAGCTGACATCCATTACAAACTCCTATGGAAAAAGTATCATTTCGATTTCGAAAGCCGTTAAATTCGTATAAAATTTTCTCATTAAATTTGATTACACTCGTCCATCCTTTAAAAAACTAACTTTGATTGGTACAAAATTTTTTATGCAAAAAAAATATTTTGAATGGTCGACATACCTTTCGCTGATCCAAGTACATCACCATACGAAAATCCACCAACGAAAGCAATTCCTATGAATGGCTTCAGACTGAAGCCATGTTCGGTTAAATCAGCAGTTGTCACATCAAAGGGTATAAATCCAGCCATATAGAATGCAGCAGCCATTTCTCGATCGCCATTACTTCCTTCAGCTCGAATGATCGCCACTTTATAACTTTCTGCATAACAATTTATCCTGTTCAAATTCCATTAAGCCAGAATTTTCAAAATGCGACAACTTTGATATTTTAATTTTAATTTGAATTATTTTATTTTAGTTGTATATGATAATATTTTAATTGAGCTTATGATTGCAACATACCACGAATTGATGATTTAAGAAAGTTGGACATGGGAATAGAAAAATCAAAATTAGCTTGAAAGATTATTTCTTCCGCTTCTTCAAGGTAATATTTCTGTTGCTCAGCGCACTCGCTATCAGTTTGTAACAATTCAAGTTGATAACTTGTTTCTTCCCAAATTTGTCGAAGGTTTCCCAAAGGCTCATTCAATACCTGCTCATCATTTATTCGAATAATTACCTGAAAGTTTTTTTAAAATTTAGATGCAAAGTTCTTTTTAGTCCTACGTTAACAGCAAATATTAGATTTAATTAATGCTATATATAAATTAATATAGACATAGTTTGAGATTTTTAAAAAATTGAGTTTGAAGAATTCTATGGTGCACTATCTTTAAAGCCTGGCTATCATAGATTCCTTGAGTAAATCTGACATTAAAATGGAATCCGGGTGATGTTGGGACATCACCTATGCTTCCATCTCCTGGTAGCGGACTCCCTGTAAAGTCAGAGAAAGCAGTCAAAGTGATCAGTACTATTAGGAAATGAAGAAAAAGAAGGCTTTGATCAAAGCAAAACAAAAAATAATGTTATTCGCACGCGATCAAAATTATGAGTCACCCGTAAATTTCATATTTCATTACGCTCGGTACTTTACAAACAAAATAGTTTTATATTTTAGTTTTGGCGAACCGTTGCTGCCTTTCCTTTTTCTTGGCCAGTATAACCGATATGTTTGGCGAGAACGCCATTCGACTGAAATAAATTTAGAAATGTCTTATATGTGTCGCTATTTACTTCTAAAATAACTCCAGGATTTTCAGCAAAGAGCATCTCCATTTTATTAGTCCATTCCTCTGGAATAAATAACCATTTTGAATTTTTGAATTAGGAAAATAAAGAGATAAATAGTTCTCATGCGAAAAGTTTTCTCTGCACAGTAAATAAGGCTGCTTGATTATCTCTACCTATTAAACCACGATTCATCGCCGTTTCAGATCTGAATACTTCACTGAGTGTAAAGATTACAGTTATAAGGGATATATAATTTAAAATAAAGTAATAATACTCATGTCGAGCTCCAAGATAATTGAACGATTGCCAGCAAAAGCCATTTCAATCGCGCAGGTTATTAATCCACCGTCACTGATATCGTGTCCTGATAATACTTGTTCTTCTAAAATCCGTATGAAATCCGTATATATTTTTTCAGCAAAATTTTAATTGTTAATTGTAATTGTTTATTATGAGTGAAAAATTCATAAATTTTCTTAGATTGTAGGAAAACTATTAAGTTTCAATTATATTTCTTACCTTACTATTATTTAAATTCAAAGATAATAAGTTGTTACATTATTTATGCTTTTTCGTTATATTTCGCGGCTGACTAAGCAAAAATCCTAGTATATATAATATACCCTGTATATCCCTGGCCAAAACCATAGATATTATTTTATATTTAAAATAGAAAAATGATGAGTTTATAGATCACTTATAAATTTCACCTTTGATTAAATTTTGTATAGCAATGAATGCTGCTTTAAAATTTTCCCAATCAATTTTGCCCGATTTGTTACCAATTTGACCTAAGCATTGAGCCAAAGCTGTTCCTGCTAGAGTATGGTTATCATATCCACCGAATTCGACATGAAGCAGTTCGGTACGAGTTTCTTCATAAATTCAAGATTTTTTTTCGAAAAAAAGCAATTTATAAGCCATTTAAAGACTGACAAATTAAATTTGTCTTAAAAATCGATTCCAGTAAAACCATACATTCAACGAAAGAAAGAGATAAAAACTTTATGCATTAATATTCCAATTAAAAATATTAATATTGTAAGATATGAAAAATATGAGATAAAATATGAAAAAGTGTATAAAGAAATATAAAATACACAAATAGTGTATAAATATTCAAAAACAAAAATAAAATAAAACAAAAATACTTTAAATTGGTCAAAAAATTAAAATTAAAACCTACCTATATTTCCTTTCAAGTCGGGTGTTACCACGTGCGTAATATCCGTGCATGGTGCATATGCACTTATTACTATTGTCTCTGGTGACTTAGCTATCGAACCATTTTGCATCTGTGCAAAAAAGAACATAAATTTATAATTTTTGCTCTTGAAAAACAAGGTTTCTTCTTGCTCATTCAAACTTTTTTCTTTTAATGAACGAGATAAAAAGATTATCCTTGCTGTGACAATTCCACTTCAGCTAAATTAGAGTCGTTATCCTGAATAGTGAGGATTTCTGTCACGCTCAGTATTATAACTAGGTATAAATTGCAATGAGAACCGTTATGCAATTCGCGATCCTTTTAGAAGATTCTTTTTTCTTCGAAACATGGGAAGGTAACAATCTAAAGAAGGAGCTGAACCTTAATGGTTTTATTTTAGTGGTTATCTCATGAAGGGAAAGAGTTTACCTGAACAGTCATTGACATTGAATCCTTTCCACCATCAATGGCAATACCGAGAGTTTTCATAGCTTCGCAGAGAGTATCACAAGCTTTCACAAGTCGCAAACCTTCTTTACCAAATTTACCAGGCCACATCCAATTGACGGAACATTTTATATCCTTTAATATCAAGAAAAGTAGAGCAAAAGAAGAAAGAAAAGAAAAAACAATAAAAAAATGACAACATTTTTGAAAGACGTAGTATTTAATTAGAAATATCGCCTAAATTCATGCCTCAATCTCGGTAATAGGTGCAAAAACGATGTTAGTCAAAGCTTCAGCTAACGACATTGAAGCTCCATATTCAGGAGACAAAATCCCTTTAACCGGTTGTTCTCCGATAGCAATAGCAGCACCAACCTGTCCGGGAAAAAAGATATAATTGCCTGATTACTGCATTAATTTAGCAATCATTGACTTCATTAATTTTTCATGACTTTATGTCATGAAAAATTTTAATTAGCATAAAATCGAAAATAGTTTATTCTAGAGCAAGTTTTCATAAAATTTCCATCTTAAAATATTTTTAAGAAAGCGTGGTACTCTGAATTTATAGAAAATCGAGTTTGCATATAGTTACAATGAGCATTTTAATTTAAGCTATAAAAAATTTAGTGAAACATTGAATCAATTAACTGTGTCCCAATAAGATAGCGCAACAACTGCAACATCAGCTAAAGGTGTTTGCAAAGGGCCAACACATTGCTGTTGAGCAATTAAACCTGACACTGACCGATCAACCTAAAGCAAAAAAAGTGTCGTTTTTCTGTCGATTCACGAGTACTCTAGTGATAGAAGTCAATAACTTCTGAACTGTTTTGCATTTATTAAAAGCTCTTCGTTTTGAAATCTGAAGCCGTTCTAGGCTAATTTTTTATATTGGTATAAAGTAATTTTTCGAAAATTCAAAATCTAAGATGAAAATGGAGAGGTGAAAAAAGGGCGATTTTAACTTAATAAAAATTTTAAAAAACACTAACTTTATTGGTTAGAAAGCGTTTTGACGCAACCGCTGGTAATCGGAGAACTAAATCAAGAGCATTATGAATAGAGAAACTAGGAAGTAGCACAGAGTGAGTAAGAGTCGCTCCATCATGTAAATGATACACCTAAAAACGATACATTCTCCATTCTAATCCAGTTTCTCTTTTCGCATTGCCGCAACAGAATTTGCTCATTCATTCATATCCTAAGAAGTTTTCTAATCCGCTTTTTCTTGAAATAAAAACGATCTAGCTTTATAATTTACAGACATTTGTATATTTATAAAAATATCAGCTAGCTTCTCAAAATCCATTTTCACTCTTTATCTACGCTTGCTTTAAAATTTGAATAGTTTAAATGACTTTATATATAGAAAATAAGCATACTTTTGGATTTCTGATTGCTATGTGATCTAAACTAATGCTGAATGGTGCTCGCATCTTATCTTCTTGAGGAGATTTATGATCAGAACTGTAGTCATAGAGAGTAACCTTAATCACAAAATTGAGTGAAGCAAATGTAAAGAAGCTATTTTGAGTTCCATGCACAATTCTATAAATTTGTCGAAAATTGTGTTTCAATTTTGATTAAAATTATATAGATGGCATCTAATAACAATACATGTACCAGCATAAGTATTCAACACCATTTAGATAAAACTAGATAAAACTTACGATTCGATCTCCAGTAATTTTTCCTACAATCGAGTAATTGCAATTTTCTCGCTTAGCGATTTCATCAACAATTTTAATTTTTTTAGGATCTATCAAAATAGCATCGCTTTCCTGATATTCAGCTGACCATAGTTCACGGATTGAAAGGCTGGGATCACCCAGTTCAAATTTTGATGCTTCTATAATAGCGCCACCATTCAAGTCATTAACAATTTCCTTTAAGACATTTCCTAAAATCTTATAATTTTAAAGGTATATTTTTTTCAGAATTTTTTTATTTAATTCAAGAAAAACAATTTTACGATTAGTACGGATCCTGACTGGAATAAATGAATAAATATATAAACGCAAAACATATCATTTCCACCAGCTCCTTGATCGTGAATGGATAGAATAGGATTACTACGACCACATTCTATGCAAGATCTAATGAATCTATGTAATTTTTGTTCCATTTCAGGATCACCACGCTGCACGGCACCAAAATCCAATTCAGAGTAACGGTTAGGAACACCTATTTACGATGTAAAGTACATTGAAATTTTATTTTATCAATTTTTTGATAATTTAATAAAAAAATTATGGTGAATAATGAAATGAAATAATGAAATTATGGTGAATAATTCTCATGAATGAGTTTTCAATTAAGGTAATTAATTAATTTACCTTGAATATTAATTGAACTTGCTGCTCCACCACCTAAACCTATCCGATATGCAGGACCACCAATTTTTACCACTAATTGCCCAGCTTCACAATTTTTTTTGTAAACATTAATTTCGTCGATGCAACCGATTCCACCCGAAAACATGATCGGCTTAATATATTCATATCGACAAATTCCATCCGTGAACTCAAGTGTTTGACCAAATGAGCGACTAAAGCCAGAAATTATGGGTTCACCTATAAATTTAAAAGGCTTACTTGCTGCCTAAAGTGATCAGAGTAATTACCAAATATTTAAGCATATATCTGGAAGATAACCTAATTTAAGATTTATACAAAAAATATGAACAAACATTTTGCATATCAATATTATTTTTCCAATATTATTGCATAAAGATTAATATTACAATTCTTATACTGTGCGTGATACTCGCATCATTCATTAAATAAAAACGTAAAATTATATATTTACCGAATTTATTGCCATAATCACTCGCTCCATTACTCGCTTGTATAATAATCTATAAAAGATTTGAAATCAATTTACGTAATTTGCATATAGTAAGATATTTTTGCCCGATTTTCAAGAAATTTTATGGCTTTTCTTGAAATGCGATTGAATTAATTACTGCCCTGCTCAATCTATTATTTTATTAATTTGCTAGAACTTTAAGGTAGCGAAGCGTTGATTAATCAGATGCCTTTATACAATGCGAGTAATTATTATTTTGCACTCTATTAAAATGTCTTATATCCATTTCCTTTATAAAATACCAGCCAAATCCCTCAAATCCTGCTTATTTGACTGCTCGCCAAGTTCCATCTGTTATCTAATTTCTGTGAATTAAAATATTTCGAAATCATCTGGTTTTTATTTTGCACGGTATTAGACTTAGTCAACTATTCGAAATTTCAATTGCACAAACATTTATTTATTGTATTTGTCAAAAAAATTTAAATATTTTAAGTTAAAATAAATTTAGAAATTTTTCCTATTGAACAAGCGAATTTTTCAATGAAGAAAAAACTTTGTTTCAGAAATGAAAAGCAATATTACCTCACTCGGCTTGGCAAAAATGTGAACTTTTTCACCATCTTCCCACGGCAGTGTATAGCCGTGCAAATTTAAATTACCAAATGAATAACCAGCAACGCCAGCTATTGTATGAGCACCTGGAGTTTCAATTTAAAGTAAATTAATGCATTCATAGGATTTAATAGTGATTTAATGATTTAGAATTTAATAAGCCTTAATGCTTCATTTATTAGATATTTTTAGAACATTCTCGCATAAATTCGAAAAATCTTCCCATCATTTTCCAAGAAACCTCCAGTTTTTCATTTCCTTTAACTATTTAAAAAATAAAATTTAAAATTTTAATCAAATTACAAGTTGCCCAGGAGTTGCCCACTGCATTTTCATTTGAACAATATCTAGCCAAGAAAAAAAGCAGGAAAATCTTTACCTCTCCCTGTTGCATGTACATCTCGAATTCGTCCTCCAACTCCAGTTGCAGCACCAGGAAATGGAGAAACAGCTGTTTGGAATTAAATGGGAAAAAAAATTGAAAGGAAAGGAAAAATTATTTTAAAATTTACTTCTTTTTATTTTCGTGACCAACTTATAATTCGCATGGAAATTTACATTCCTCGAAACGATGGGATAGGCACTTAGTAAATCATAAAGCTGATTTTATTTTTCTTATTTGAACTTATTGCAGTTCTTTCGAATTAATTTAATCAAATGATTCCCGAAAATTTACCTGTTGGGAAATTATGTGTTTCTGATGTGTAAATTATATGCCGTTTTGATCGCACTATATCTAACTTCGAAACAGTCAAACAATTTAGTGGTACCAGATTACTGACTTCAAAACCTTCAATCCCACTGAAATTTAGAAGTATTTTTTAAAATCGAGAGTTTCCCTGATAGCTTCTTCTGAAAATCGGCTACAAATTGTTTTTTTTTATAATTAATCGTATTCATAAATTTAATTAATATTATATACTTTTATATTTAGTCACTTCTTATTCTTATTTCATATATTCATATTCATAATAATCTATCCATAATATTCATAATATGTCTCTTATCGTGGAACAATGCCATTTGCAATATATTTGTTTCAGTTGGGGTATTTGAATCTTATTGTGGAACGATGTAACGAACTATTTTTTTGAAAATGCTTTTGTAATGTTTTCCATATTTGTGGAAAGCTACCTGCTATTATCAGTAAAAGCAATAATATTATTGTTGTTGGAATAATTTTGAGTTTTTTTGATTGAATCGAATAGTGTTTCGGATCGAAACTTTCCATCAATTTTCAATCGTCCCCTTAAATTACAAATGGAAACAATATATTGAAACAAACCACCCTTCAATTTGCTTGATGAATTTAATACTTTCGAAAAAACCAAAAATTCAAATGGTTTTTCGAATTTAGAATTACTTGAAAAATGTATGCCGACTATGTTCACTATTGGATTGTGCCAAATCATAGAGTTCAACGTCCGTTGGATTTCGACCTATTTGGCTTTTGAATAACTGGTAGTAGTAATCAATGTCTTCATCATCGAATGCAAGTCCTCCAAAGGTATTTGTTAATGTGCAGTAAAAATATATTCTCTTTTATCTTTTTCAAAATCTATGTTAATGCATAATTTAAAATTATGATTATAAGATTTGTAAGTATTTAGCTAGTGGATCAAAATCTGGCCAGAAATATCAACTGTTAAGCAGTTATTGACTTGAAGCTATTGACTTGGTAGTTTTCTGAGAAATAAGATATATTTGGATTATAAGCGGCCCTGTCAATTATCTATTCTACTCCATGTCAATCGATTATTGTTAATTATTATTATTATTTCTTCGAAACTTCAAAAGATTTCTCAAACCAATTAAATTTTTTCTCTTAATTAAAAAAATTAAAAATTAATTAAAAAATAAATGAAAAATTAAAAAATTTAGTTAAAAAATTAATTAAAAAAACGAATTGAAATAAAATATATATAATTATAAAATATAAAATACATATAAATAAATATAAAATTTGCAGCAGTATTATAAAATAAACAATATCATAAAATAATTATGTTTTCTTCGACGGAAGTAAACCTGTCATCGAAAATCCGAGTGGTTGTTGTGGACCCACCTGCGACTCCCCAAGTCATTCTAGGGTGAAAGGGTCAGATATTCTCGATATGGCATCCGACGCGCATGATACTCTCAGCCCGGTGGTACATGCGATAAGTATATAATGTAAAGCGATCCCAAGGCTGATAAATAAAATATGCTGGCAAGCCAGTGTAATTGGTTGAAACCTATCAAAGGGAACAGTTTTGTGCATGCGCAGCGAGGTGTTAGCCGTATCAGCTTTTAAAGGTAAATTCTGCAATATCTCGATCATCAGGTGTCTATGTTCCAACTCTCTCGGCAGATGACCGTGATAAAGATAAATTATAAAAGATAAATAAAGATAAATTATATGTGAAATTTCGTCAACCGGAACTTCCTCTTTAACTGCTAATAAAGTCTCTAAAGAAACAAGAGACATGGTAATAATCGGTGGAGATGACTTCGTCAATTAGTAAATATAGCATTGGAGACCGGTGTGCCGATCGGAAACGCCTTCTTTATTGTGCTGAAGAGCATGAACTTTTTGTTACAAATATTTGCTGCCGGCATCATAGAAAATATCTAGTCCAGTTATATAGAACCCCTCGGATAACCAATACTTCAAGCAGATTGATTATCTTAGTCAGTCGCCGTTGGAAGAGTTTCACAGTAGATAGCCGTTTGTATCGCGGCGCTGAAATGGGCAATCTTCATGGATCTGACCATGTTATGGTTCGAGCAAAAATTCGCAAAAAAAAGAAAAACCAAAAACTGACAACTCGCAGAAAACAGCAAAACAACAGCCACCAACATTCTTCAAATAAAAAATTCGGGACAGTGAGCGCATTTCAAACCGAATTATTGAAGCATTTCAATGGCATAAATATCAATGATTTTTCTGGAAGGGCAATGAATACTGGTCCAAACTAAAAGAATGTATCAGCCACTTCCACGTTAGGGCATGCTAGTAGGAAGTGCATTGATTGGTTATCGGAAACAATTGTCCAACAATTGTCTGAAAAAGCTGCTAAAGCACGAATGTCAAGATTCTGATTGCCGGATGCTTCGAAGATTTGTAATGAAACCAGCACTACGGGAAAGAAATCACTATTGGAGTAACATGGCCTTGAGTATGGAGAAGATTAGGCGATAACAGGAAACTATTCAGCCTTCTTCATAAAGCAACTATGACTCAGGGTACGATCAGTGAAATGGCAAGAGACAGCAATGGCGTACCACTCAAAAGTATTAAGAACCGCCTTATAAGATGAAAAGAATTCTTTGAGGCCAAATTTAACCATGAAGCGCCATCTATTCCCTTTGATACGTTCGTCGAACCATCATACGCTTGCAATTGAATGCTCCAATAAAAAAAGAATTAATCTCCATTATCCATAAGTTTAAGGCCAATAAGACTTTGGGAAAAGATGGTCTTCGTGCTGAACTCTTCAAATGTTGTCCATCGTCCTTCATAATAAATGTACTCTCTAGTGTGGGAAAAAGAAATATTACTAGCTGATTTGAGTAAAGCAATTCTGCTCCCAATTCTCAAGAAAGATGATAGGATATACTGCGACAATTACCGAGGAATCAGTCTACTAGACGCCTAATAGGCGTCTTAGCGAAAATTACTGCTTCCCTGCTATTCAACAGACTTATGGAAGTACGGGACCTTGCACCTTAATCAAGCTGGATTCAGACCGGAGTGCGACTGTGCTGACCAGACATTCACGTTAAGAAGGATGTTGGAACATTTCAGATATTTGCAACCTACTATCACGTATTTCATCGACATTGATAGGGTGGCGCTTTGGAGGATGATAGCTCGATGTTCGAGAGAAGATTATTCGACTCATAAAGGCATTCGATGATCGTATGTCGGCGGATGTTTATATATATATAGGGAATAAAGAGATTCTCTTGATTCTTCTAAACAAAAACTGGTGTTTGTCAAGGTTATGTCCTTTCCTCTACAATATTCAACTATGGGATAATGGATACCGCTTATAGGCACTCAAGAGGTCTCCAAATCAGTCCAGAGCATCATATCATAGATCTTGAATATGCTGATGATGTAGTCCTTTTCACTGATAGTAATGAAAATAATGCTAAATAACGTGTCAGCGAGAATCGGACTCAGGGTAAGTGTAAATAAAAAGAAAGCCTTTTCGTCTTATGTGCAAAAAGCTGATAAAATGCCTCTTTTTGTAAATTCATGGCCGGTTGACGAAGTAACCGATTTTAAAAACCTTGAATCCACTTTATTACAAAATGGCCAAGCAAAAGACTATATTACAACCCGGATAGACAGCCAGAAATGCATTCTTGATTGACGAAACCTTTATGGAGTCGTCGTGAAATCACCATAAAAACGAAAATCCGCATCTATATAGCCGTGATCCATTCGATCTTGCTATATGGTTCTGAGATATGGCCAATGAGAGTGGAGGACATTAAGAAGTTATATGCCTTTGACCACTCTTGTCTAAGGTACGGATTACGGATATTACGGATCCGTCGAGCGGATAAGATATCATATGATCGCATACATCTTTGTTCAAATACCACTTGCATAAATAATGTTATCACAGAGCATCGCCTATGCTCGTTAAGGTATGTTCTCCATCGTCCATCACAGGAGTTGACGCAAATTTCATTATTAGCTAAATCGTGTGATGGATGGCGTCAAAAGCGAGATGGACCAATTAAGACCTTGACTGATACGGTCAGAAAAGATTTTGAACATATAGGTGGACCAGCAATATATGAACTTAGACGATGGAAAAAGGAATGAATTTACTGCCGACGATGGTATCAGACCACGCCGCTTGGAAATGTCTTATCCTGTAGCAGTTGGAGCAAGGTTAATAAAGTAATGGTGAGAGTTTTTAGAAAAAGAAGGAGACCTTATGACAAAAAGAAAGAAAGAAAGGCTCAAAGTAAGGCCAAAAATTTTCTTTTGAGAATGCCAAAATATATAAAGTAATAGATAAAATGATGCTAAACAGAACTGCTTAAATTAATTGTCCCTAATTGTCAATAATAATTATCAATTATTAATAATTGATAATTAATTATAACAATTATCAAAAATATTAACTCAGTTTTTGATTTGCAGCTATCAGATTGTCGATTGAACCGATCAGATCGATTTCGAAATACTTTTCACGCGCATTAGTTCCTTCAAAGCATACTTCTTTAGGATATTCACACTGAGTCATTCGGTCACAAATCATCGGTATTATATCTTCGCGATTTGACCATGAAATATTTTGCATTTGATAACGTATCGAATGTTCTAATCGTTTAATATGTTTTATACCAGCTGCTCGCAAAACTAATACAGCATTCGTACTGAATGATGTTACAAACATCGGCCTAAATTGCGAAAGCCATCATAACTCTTGATAAATTGTTAAATTGGTTTTCTTATATAGTAGCTGGTACCGTGGACATAATACTTCTCTTCTCTCCTCTCTTCTCTTCTCTTTCCAACTGACACTCTGGCAAAGGGACCTTTTTCAGACAGCCGAAAAGATATGGAGAGTATTGAAAATTGAAGAAATTATAAGAAATTATTTACTAGTACCATTCTTTCTTCATTTTATTATGCCTAAAACAATTTGAAAAAACATCCTATTTTTTTAGGGAACAATTTCCTATTATTCGTTAATTATTTTATTCAGAAATTTATTATGCAATTTATAACATATAATAGCTGGTATAGTAATATCTTATAATTTTTTGCAATTATCTAAAAACTGAGAATTCGAAATTATATTCATAATCCATGTTGCTTTCAATATTTGAAGTTCACTTAAAATAGTCATAAACTTATTTCACCAACAAAACGATTACTTTGTTCCAATTTCAATCAAATTTTCTTTTTCAGCTTTTTCGAAGATCGAATTTTTAGATAATGTTGATTTGACCGGATTTTTCCCAAGCAACCATTTCAATTTGTTAAAATTTCGGTGTTCAAAATGATCAACATCGATATCCTCGTCAAATATTAGATGGTAGCAAGTTTCCGAGTCAACAGTAATTCGTTTCCCCAATCGATTAGAGAGAAATTCACTCAATTTGCGGAGTTTTTTACGATCATCCGTGCTATCGTTATTTATATAGTATCGGATATATTTCATTCTTCGAGGAAAATTGCAGTGAATTTCCAAAGCCTTGAAAAAAAGTTTTTTAAGTTTTAAGTTGTATCCATCGTTTTTTTTCAATTTAGTCAAAAAATGCACAAAAATTGCCAAAAATAAATAAAAATAATTAGTGGAGAATGCAAAAAGGCATCATCTTTAATTATTCACATCATCTTTAATCACCTTCGAATTTTCCAAATCGACCGAAAAACATGAAAGTAAAAATTATTTAATTAAAATTTACTTAATTAAACTTAATATTTCTCCAAATTAAAAATAAAAAAAATAGTAAGGAGCACAGATTGGTAAAAGGACCAAAAATATTTAAATAGAATATAAGAAAGGAGCGGTTTTATTTTGAAAGCAAAGTTTGCTAAAAGGACAATTTATTGATAACAAATTATAAAAATGATTAGGATTTTTGAATGTCTAATCTTTAACATTAATTTCTAACCCTGTTTCTTATCAATATGAATCGATTTCAATTATTTGTGGTAATAATATATTATCACCATCCATTTCTTCACCAACTACCATAAGAATTAAATATATAAATCCTGTGAATTGTTGGTAAAAGCTGGACTAAGAGCAAGATTGAGGCATTGAGGCATTCATAGTAGCAGCAAGTTCTAAGTATCACATTCATTGAAACAGGGATCTGTAGATAGGACTGTAGATGCAGACTACAGAAAACGCGGAACAGACCCCAGAAACAGTACAACACATAGTGGCAGGATACAAAATAGTGGCAAGCAGGAATAACATACACTGAAAGGCATAACCATGTAGCTGGCATCAGGAAAATCTGCTAGGTATATGGCTTACCTTCCCAAGTATATATATATACATATATATATGAATACCAAGTGATAGGAACGTTAGGAAGAAGGAATATGAAAGGTTAGAGAGATATTAGAGGCTGAAAGAGGAAAAAATATGGAAGGCCCAAGGAATTCCGGTGATAATTAGGGCACTTGACCCTGTGATCCCTAGAAGTGGTTTCAGCAGAGTCCAGGAATAACCTCATCTCTATTAAGAAGAACCCATTGCTAGAAACAACTAAAATACTGCACAGAACTCGCATTATCCCAAATATCTGGTGGAGGACCCGAGGATAATACTTACCACTCACAGGAGGTGAGAAAGGAATTTTTTTAAAATTTTTTTGTACATTTTTAAGAAAGATTATCGAAGTTCGAAAGCAATTCGATTTCTTTGTCTCATTTCAGTTTACGAGTGGAAATATTGTTTAATAGGTCAGTCGAAAAATGTGTAATTAATAAAAAAATATTTTTTTAAATACCATGTTATTTACAAATATAATTTGGATACTGAAGAAATATATTGGATTTCAAAAATGCTAGTAGAATATTAATTCACGATCGATTTCACAAATAAAATATCTATGCCACCAACAATCTCTATTATCTCATCTGCGCTGAAGATTGTTTAAATGATTGCAGGGTCGATGTTTATAACTTGTTATATAATTTTTTTGTTTGTTTTATGGCAACAAAATACTACAGGAAATATAAATTCTGTAAATTTCATTACACGAACTATGAATAAAATATTAAGCAGAATATTTGAGATAAATTTATTTATTGTAATATTTCGTAAAAATAAAAATAAATAAAAATCTTTCCTGAAGTGTAAATTTAAAAGAAATAAATAAATGGATTCAAATAAATGGCTTAGAAAGAATTTAAATTTTATAATAATTTGTATAATTACAGAATATTACTCGAAAATCTACTATAAAAATGATGTATTGTTATGTTTCAGTTAAATCCGACTTTCCACGTTCAGCTTCACTGATATTCTTTTTGATTTCATTAATATGCGCATTGGCATCACGAAATTCTTCATCATCTAGCGATCCTTAAATAAAAAATTTACGATATGGTAGGAAAATTTTAGAGAAGGAAAGGTGTCAGATAACAGACAATAAAGTTGTAAGTTATTTTAACTTTTAAATAAATGCAAATACAAAAAATTTATATGTTTTGATATTTTCTAAAATTTAAAAAAATTTTAAACATATAAACTGGCAAATTATTGGGCGAGTTTAATATTATCATTATTAATTATAATTTCAATTATTTATTATCATTGTCGCCATAGTCCTTGTTATTGTCTGTTGTTGTTATCTTTTTCTAATGCCGTTATTATTGGTATTAAAATTATTTGTACTGTCAAGCAGTACTCGAGAATTTTTCTCTTGAGTTATAAGAGCCATAGCCAACACTTTTATCTTGCAAAAATTATGTACCTCTTCCTAAAAATTTCGCTTCTCTAGCAGCATCACTGCAAATTTTAAGTGAATCTGAATCCGCGACATCCAAGTAAAACTTTATCAATTTAGAAAAAGATTCATAAAGTGCGAGCCGCTCTGGCTTATTTTTTTCTTTCCATATTCTTCGACTTGCGATAAATAATTCCATATAAATTTCCTAAATAATGATAAATTAAAAGCTCCAAAAAATATATTAAAATTTTCGAATTCAATCACTAAAGACTGAAAATAATATTATATTACGAAATACTGCAAAAGTTTTCTTCAAGGCATTCATAAATAGGTGATCGACCAGTGCCAATAAAAATTGAGCCATATACGTTATGCATTAATTCAATAGTCACCACAACTAACTACTCAGCATTTCTTCCGCTGTCCATTAAGAATAAAGCTCCTTGAGACAGAAAGAACAAAAGTACAGGCTGTCAACATCTATATTTAAAATATTACTATGGAACCCATTATGTATGATCTAAGTCGAAAAAGCTTGACCATACCACTCCTAATAATATGGCAATAGAATCTATATTATTTTTAATATTATTATTAATATTATTTTATTTTTAATATTGATATTATTTTTAATGAAATTTTTAGTCTATTTAAAGTAATTTTAATAATTATTGATAATAAGAAAAAAACCTTCAAACGATACCAAACATTGTCCCTTTCTTCATCTCTGGCAAAAAAATTAAGCTTACTGAAACAATTATAAAGAGATGATTCATAAAAACTTATCCATTCGCCATTTTTACTAAAAATTATGAGGTGAAATTCACGGTAATGGTACTTTTATTATTCATAATTTAAATATGCTTCCATTACATCTTAATTTTAGTTCAATAATGAGTTTAAAAATTTTTTTATTGGATTCTTTTTTAAATAACTTGGAGTTTTTAATAATTTAACCATGGTTATTAAAATTTTCTTTTCAAAAAACAAACCTAACTTTGATCTTATCGAGAATTTCTAAGGCAGTATAGCAGGCAATTTTTTTTTCGTCACCAAATTCTGATCTAAATTACAATCCAATAATTATAATAAAACATTGCCAGTTCTAATTTTAAATGATTTTATCTTCATAAAATTTCTTATTTGTATTCAATATTTGATAATAATGGCAATTTTATTATTATTTTACAATTTAATTCAATTCTAATTATTAACCAAAATGTTGGAAAAAACTCAAAAATAAAAAAATTTGGTCGGAAATTAAAAATGCAGTAGATGCATTTTGCTCTTTTTTCTCATTGTTCCGATCGCATTAAATTAAAAATCAGAAGCAGAAAATAACAAATTTTTTAACAAATATAACTAAATTTTTGAAAAAAAAAGTACTGAATAAACAAATTATTATAATTGTCGAAATATTTATTAATATTTATTCATTAAAATATAGTCCATAATGCGACGAACAAAAGCACTTGTGGTGAGGAGGTTAAGCCAAAAATCAATAAAAATAATTCGTCGAGGTCAAATAAATTAATGTAGGATAGGCATAGGCCTTTTTCTTTGGCCAAACATATTGCCCTCGGCTATATATTACGCGATAATAAATAAAATGCTAAATGCCAGTAAAAATGATAACGCTTATTTGTTGCAAAGATTTTCAGACAATTCATATTTATTTCATTACATATTTATCACCTCTGCAAATGCATTTAGTGATTTATAATTATTTTGCATGTTAGCTACTCCTCAACTGCATCTTTCCTCCTTTCAACTTTCTTTTTCCTTCACTATTCTTTTTTTTTTCAAAAAAAAGGATTCAGCTGAAATATAAAAATAAATAAATAAATTTATAAATTATAAATTATAAATTTTTATTAAAATTTTCAAATTCATCTAAATTACAATTTTTGAACAACAATTCTTTGAAAAAAATTCTTGTTAAATCATTATTTAGTCATTTTCATTTGAAATAATTGCATATATGAATGACACTGAATTCAATTTGAAGTCTTAAAATTCAGTTCACATTCTTCATTATTATATTTTCTTATATTTAGAATTTAAATTTCCCATTTGGATAATTCTCTACCTTTTAAATTGCCTTTTAAATTATAAATGAAAACTATGAATTGTTCTTAAATGAAGTATGAATGAAAGAGAAGGATAATAACAAAATATGAAAAAAAATGTTTGAAACGAAACGAAAAAATTCATTGATTAATAAAATATTATTTGAATCATTTTAGTGATAAGAACAATGATTCTATAGATTTCAACCGATGATGCATTGCATAATTGCTTAGTTAGTTAGTAGTTTTACAGCATTCTCAGTGGTTAATTGCTGAATCATATTGTGATGAAGATGGAGACCGAGTGGTGTTTAGTTTAGACTATCAGTTCCAAAATCGTGGTGGATCTTGATGTGAGTAAAACCTTCATTATGTTATCTACGCGTGATCCTAGAAGTGCAGTTCTATTCTTAGCAAAAGGATCGCATCATCATAATTATTATTCATATAAACCTAAACTTACCATAAACATGCAAAACAAAACAAGGAGAAGGCAG
>UYYG01000077.1:0-144023 GCA_900625125.1 Dracunculus medinensis | reverse complement strand
TATTTTTAAATATTTTTAGTCCAGAATTATTCTGTACCAGACAAACAGTAGCAAAACTATGCAATTAAAACTATGGAGAGATTCATTCTTAATGGTTTCCCTCTTCAATAAAACAAATCTTTAACTGCGAGATCAATACTATTGGGAAAAGCCATGTATGAGACTACATCATGAATAGTAGAAACTTACTCGGCTACTAATTAATTCACTCGTATTTGAACCATTGGAAACCGCACTATCATCACGAGGTAGATCTGTTAAAACAAGAATGTCCCCTTCTTCAGTATCAATGAGTTTCATTACATCATCAACAGAAAGTGTTCGAGGCAAAAATCGTAGCTTAAAAATTATTTGGTCCCAGAAGAACTTAGCACACTAGCATGAATAAAGCAGAAAATTTATGGAGACAATATTTAAGCAACTGATTCTCAAATAAAAAACTATAACATGCAAGAAATCGAGGAACTTTCGTCAGATATCTCACAGATATCTTTACGATTTTTACTACGAACTGTACTTGTAACTGTACTGTACTTAATGAATGAACAATCATATAATGTTTGGGTTGTGAGAAGAATTCCATTTATTGGGAATATTTATTAAAACTAATTTCAAAAGAGTATCCACATTGTTCAGATCGCTCTCGATCAGCTAGAAAGAAAAGGAATAGTCGAGTGATGTATTGTTTGGATTAATTATGAAACCCGAGCGATGGAAATTCATCTATTCTCAAGCGACTTTCTAATGAAAGAATTTCATTGAAATGGTCAATGAAGCGAACAAAGCGAGAAATGGTATGTCCTGCAGAAAAAAATTTAGGAGGACTTAAATGACTAATAATAATGACTAATTATTAATATTCATTTTTATTAAAAGGGAGATCGACATGGATTATTTCAGTAATTGTTTGAAAAAATTAGGTAGGTTCGACAAGTAGTTCATTTAAATCTGACATAAGCAACTAACTTTGAGATTTGAATTACTTTGAGATAAGTGAATTCTTTTCGAAGAATTTGGAAATGAAAGGAGTGTTTGCGAACATTTACTTATGCGCTTTTTGGCAAGCAGGGTTGCTTGAATCGCTTCTCTTGAGAATGATGCGAAACTTCCACCGCTTTTTATCACACCTAATGATGAACTTCCCCTGAAATCCAGTTTATTTAATTTGTATAATTTTTTCTAATAAAATTAACTCACTATACTCCTTCGATACTCTCATAACAGTGTCAAATTTTTACTTCAAGGTAAGAAGAGAAACAAATGGAGGTGTGTGGTATCAAATTGGGCTTGGCTTGAGGTGACGATTACTCCAAACAATAACAGACAGAAGAAATTAGGGTTCGAGTTGTTAGTGAGAACAACAGTTTTAAGATTTCAAGGTAGGACATTCATAATTTACGCAAGAAAAAGGTCCTATTAAAAAGGAAAAATGTTACAGATGGAGGAAATGAAAGAATTATGATTTTAAATGGCATTCCATTATGTGTCTTGAGAACTAATTAATGCGACCTTTTTTGCGCCTTTATTCGAAGCAATTCGAATTGTTCTCTCGATAGAAGACAAATGTTTTCCAACTGATTACGGCCGGCCTCATATGTGCTTTCTAATTTAGCCTGGAATGCACTGAAACATTTCTCATGGAACTGATTCAGTTAGAAGCTTACGTTACTGTTATCATGCAATTTACCTTTCCATCTGCATATAAGCAAGAAAATGTATTATGATATTTCTCGTAAAGTTCCTTTGGGAAGAAGAATTCTTTAATGGCAGATTTACTCTTGTCAAAGGCAGGATCCATCTAAGTAATGGCCATATGTCTTTATGCATATAAAATTAATACTTCTCAAATATCCAGTTCTCTTACTCTTCATAAAGGGATACAAGAACTAAATATTTAATTATATAAATGAGCAAGGATTGTTCGATTTATATCAATTATGTAGATAAGACAAACGATAAGCCGATAATGGAAAGCCGTTGGAAAGATAACAGAAAGCGATGGAGAAAAACCTGAATAAGATTGATGCACATTGAAACCAGAGACAGGCCAATGATAATGTAAATGAAGAGCATCAATAAATATTTTGGTTGAGTGGGAGTTATATCTCCAAGGCCGATCGTGCTGAAATTGACACTGCATTATATATTAAATCTTACTTTCGCATTTACAGAGTACGTTAAAAGACTCGCGAAAATTTTAATTTTTCTCTTGAAAAAATCTTAATAAATACGATCGCACTCGACATCGACGTTAAATTTTGCTTGAAATATATTTCATGCTAAATTAAGATGGTCTGTGACAAAATGCAAGAATACAAAAGCCTTGTCGCAGAATTCATAAATCAGGGTTTTGTGCTTGATGACCCAGATAAATGATGTGTAACTATTGAGTGTGTCCAATCACTAGTTATAAATTAGCTAAAAACTAAAATTCAATTGAATCTAGGATGCCATCCTATAAATTCACCAAAATTAATTTACCTTAACGATATGAAGAAAAAATAAAAAGCAACGAAATAATCCCAGTCCTGCTCCCATATGCAAAAAGTTGCTGAGCAAATGAATATCCAAGCTATGACAACGAAAATCGCAATTGGTATCGGTAGATCGAAAATTTCCAAATCTGAAAAAAAAAGTTTTCAGTATATTCAGCATATTTTATATAGACTGTCGTGAGTATTTTCTTGACAGTTGGCTTCAAAATGGTTAAAGGCATTTGTGGAAGATAGGCATGGATACTGATAAAATCCATGTTTTTAAAGATTCCCAAATAAAAGATTCTTAAATATTAGTTTATTAGTTTTAGTTTTTTTTTATATTTATGTTTTAAATATTTATTAATTTTATTCAAAATGTCTCCCACGCACAAATAGCATAGAATATACAAATGAGACGAATATGGCGAACTAATAAACCTTTTTTATCCTCCTCATCTAATTTTTTAATTTCTGCAATACTCTGCTTTGTGCAGTATTGGAACATACGTCGGCAACAACATTTTATCCAATACCACGGCGTTTTGAGGCATTTTGTCAAAAGTTTTCCTGCAGATTATTTAAAGATTAATTATTTAAGCTTCTAATTCTTACCCACACCTGTTATTGGTATTATTATTAAACATATTGCATATGAAAAATTATTAGACATTATTAGTTATTATTGTTATTACTAATCTTATTACTGTTATAATTGGCATTATTATTACTTTCGTTGGCGTTATAGATATCAATTTGTCACTTTTGTAGGAAGAAATATAGTTCTTCAAAAAAGAAAATTTTAAAAAATAACTGCTAGGAGAAAAGTGATGTTTTGATGGATATCTAGACAGGATAATGAGAATAAAAAATAAGCTAACGAATTTCATGGCAATATTTCATTTTGATTCTACTTAATATTCCATCTTATTTAGTAGGTACATTGGCTCCAAAAGTTAGAACTCATAATTGCTTAAAAATGTAACTAACCTGCAACATTGTCACACTAATGACATGTGAAAATTTTGCAAAGTCGTTAATATTACTTTTAGTTAAGTTTTTAGTGGTTTTATAAAAAAGTGAACAAATATCAGTCAAAATCGCCATTTTGTACTGATAAAAAATTAGGAAATTCAATATGAATCTATTCACAAAAAGTTATTAATAGCTTTTATTTTAATGGGAAAGGGGTTTGATGTGTTTTCGTCTGAAGCAGTTGGCTCTCCAGTGACATTATGTAATCGCCTATATTAAATATTGGTTAGCTGGCTTTCTTCTTTCAATTTACCGAAGCTCCTTCAAAATTTCGCATTTCATAACTCGTAATAGAAATAGTAAGCCAAGTTTTAAATTGAGATTTTAAATCAAAAAGAATTTAAAAAATAGAAATTAATTACAATTCGATATTCTTCTTTAGGTAGAATGAGAAAATTGACTTCCTTCTTGATCTTTTCCCTATCTACTCTTTTTATTTTTTGACAGGTGCAGACCTGTCAAAAAATTCTAAAATCTGGCCAGCTGTTGAGAACTGCATACCTATCGCCAAATGATTGTATGGTGGAAGGATCTGGTTCGCTTCTGGTTACGGAGTTCGAATCTTGCGAAGCTAATGATATCTCTAGCTCGATCGTGCATGCGATGAATGTGAGAATCTGGTATGATAAAGGATTTGGAATAGAATAAGATATAATTGCTTAAAATCTATTAAGGAAGACAGTCGATTTCGTGCAGATGCGGCTAGACCTTAGGCGTATCAGCAAGAGCTGTTAGAACGCTTATGGACATTGGAAGGTAAGCGGTAACCGTCCACACTTTGTCCAAAAGTCGCATGGATATCGCTCGCTTGTTGGAAATCTTTTTCACTCCAGTTTTTTTTGAATTATCGTACTTAACTCAGAACAAAGGTGTTCTATGTTGGCATTTGGAACAATTCGGAACGAAATAGCGTTACGGTTTTCATGTTTAAAGGGCTCAATCTACTATGATTGCGCGGAATATCACCGGATGGCTTACGCTCGTTTCAAAGGGAAGTTCTGCATTGTTTCAGACATCAATTAGTATGTTGCTACTCTATACCCAGATGAAGATGAGAAAGATAAGTTCTATGCGGGACTTCAATGCTAAGCTCGCAAAAACTGATTGAAACGCATAGGTGCATGATGTGTGTTATTATGGTGGGTTCTGTGATTGCCAAAATTGGCTCGAGGAGAGTTTTTTGCCAAGATGTTTTCCCACCATTCGTCATTAGAAAAGTTCCATACTAGAAAGAAACGACTATGGTGGCGTTGAAACTTCGGTGATCAGACTATGTAATGTAACTGAACAAGATCTACATATAGCTCATAAAGCGCAGAAAACAAAATTTTTGCCAAGATTTCGATTATCTTAAAATCTTGGAGATATTGGATCGTGGTTTGGAAGTTTCTTATTAAAACCAGTAATGAATATACCAGTAATATGCAATGAATAAGTCTTATTCAGACAATTTTTACTGCTTATTTTGAGAAACTTCTTTAAAATATTTGGGATATTTGAGATTCATACGTCCCAGTTATTGAATGATGAATATTTCATTGTTTATCCACGAATCTCCTTAGGGAATATTCGTTTGCTGATCAATATTCAAATTAATCTGCTCACATTTATTACAAATACCATTATTCATCTATCCACGTTATATCATATAAAAATATTAAAATATTTTCCGAACGTTTCGTTATTTTTCTAAGGAGAAATGTATAGTTGAGAAAAATAACAGCAAAATATGAACAATATATTTATTCTTAGATGTCAGGTCAAAAGCATTTGTGGATTAAAATTTTTATAGAGTAAGCCATCAAAGAATTAGAATATTTGACGTAACTAGGAATATTCTGATTGAAAGAAATGAGTGCAAATGAAAGCATGGGTTTACAACTATATATTTGGCCAATTTGAGCAGAGATTTTAAATATTCTGATCCCATCCTAGTTATGGACATATTATTGAAATCCCTATCCCCTACTATTGCTAGCTGATTCTGGTTCAGCAAATATCACATTACACTTAAATCTTATCCAATAAACCAAAAATGCGCATTATATTGTCATCTCATATTTTTGGGTTATTTCGGTACTTTTAGAGAAGGAATAACTCAGACTGATTCAAATTTGTTTCAGGCTTTTTTCTTATAACGTTAAGTATAGGGAAAAATATAGCAGAAATAATTTAAAATTAAGTAAATATGTAATAGGCGAAATCGCATTGCTATAAATTTCCCTACAACTTATTCCAGTTTTTTAAGGCGTTTACTAACTGATTTGCTAGATCTTATGAAATATTTGGTAATTATACTGTAAAATTGTAATGATTCTAATTCAAAAAAATAACAACCTAAATCATTTAATATGCTAAGCACGAGTGGAATCCCTACAACTGCATATAGCATCGTAAAAATGCGACCAGCCGCAGTTGATGGATACAAGTGTCCATACCCAATCGTTGTGCAAATTGTCTGCAATTTATAATCACTATGGTTTATGGTTATGACATAACGATGAATGTGCAATGATGAATTTTGAATGAACACATTTTTTATGGAAAAAATTAGAATAGCACATTTAAGCAAACCAAAATTTAAATATGGACATTTCAAAGGCTGATTAATTCAAATCTAATAAATAAAACAAATGGTCAGCAATCACTATTTCCAGCTGAGCTCGCGCTACTAACGGCGAGTACGTCGGTGAAATAATTTTGCCATCAGATGCTCAGTCGAGGATAGAAATATAAGTGGAACTCAAGCATCCAAATCTTTTGGTGATAAGTTCAATTCTGTTAGAATTAAGGGTTAAGCAAAAGTGCTTAAACGATAATCTAAGTAAAACCACTAGCCTATTCCACTGTCTTCACTACCATAAACTTGAATTCAAGTTCAATCAGAATTTTTATGTATTACTGATTTAAACCTAAGGCTTACCATAAAGCACCTATTTTTTCGATATTAACTGAATATATTAGAAGTTATAAGACAAAAACCAGCGAAAATATAGCGAAGGAGTTTTGTACAACTGCATCGGTATCTGGTCTTTGACGCTAATAACACTTAATAGCCAACAATTTTTTTTTCTCATGACAGTTTCGATGATCAAACTAGGACATCCGAAAAGCTTCATTGGAATGGTAATTTGGAAATAGCCTCAAGGCGTCTTTAAATCTCTGGGGAATGAGCCCTCCAAATAATGATTTTCCATTCTTCAAATAATAATGTAACAACAGCCAAATATCAAACGCTTTCAAAAACAAAAGAATAAAAATAAATGTAAATCTTGATATTTAACATCTAACTTAGATTCCACATGGTTTTTTAATTAATCGCAAATTAAAAAATAAGCTGGTATCAAAACTAGAAAAGATGCGAAACTAAATAAAGTTGAGAAATTGAACCAATGAGAAGTGCCTGAGTTAATGGCTAAACCAAAATCGGTACTGTACCTGTGCATAGAGCATGGCATTCCAGAAATCCCAGCTGATTTTTTGATCAGTGTATTTTATCCCTAATTGCTGCTCGTACTTAGCCAATTCAGAATTTAATCGTTGTTCGACCTAAGAGTGCAAAAAACAATTTCACTGGGTTGTAGGAAAATATTAGTAATGTCTAATGTTGACTTCGCTTAACACTATTTTTTAATTTTATAAACATTTCGCAAAAATAAAAGAAATTCATGCTTGATGAGGGATAAATTCTTTGTTTTTTCATCGCAGCTAAGTATTTAATAAGCAACCTGAGAAGTTTGGTTTGCAGTGAGAAAAAATAAAAATTCGCTATTATTGAACATAGTTGGGATAATCAATTCTATGAAACGTGATCTGTTCTGTTTGATGTCGTCGTTCCATTTCATTTCTTTCGATTCATCGAAAGATGCTTCGCAAAAATAGAAAATTCCTGCTCCGATAAACTGATAAATCACAAGAACTGATATTAAGAGAATATGTTTTAATCCATATTCATGGTAAATCTTGATCAAGATACGAATCCAACGAGGTACATGGCGAGTTCTTCGAAATCTTTGACGTGCTTCTCGTCGAATTCTATTCGCTGTTGAATGAGCCTTGAAATTCATAATATATATGGTTCCTTCTTTATAATATTGAAATAAATTTGTTATTATTTTTGAATCAAAATGTTGGTTTCTCTATTTTTTATACGCTGTTTAAGATTGAAAGCAATAAACATTTGAGAGCGGCTTCAATTTAAATCGACACTAAATCAACACAAATCAACAAATTTTACTCAAAATCTGAGTGATAGGAATTGAAAACTAATTTAGGTATATATTTACTTCTCCATTATTACTTCTTACGTTTATTTTTATTTAAGAGCTCTCACCATTACTGGTTAAACTCGCTCCACTGGCTTGTTGCATTGGGCAATATGCCAGGGAGTCCTTTGGCGATAGAAATACACGTGAGTCGCTAGCATCACCAGGTTCACTCATTCGAGGAACAGAACCTAATATCGGCGCTCCGAATTGAGCAACCACCTACTGAGCCACTCGATTCCCATCCTTGCACTAGGATTATTATTATAATAACTCTTCAGTTATTACTTCTCTTACATTTTCCTAAGCGCTTTCCAAAAACAAGTACCATAATCAATAGTTAATTACATGTTGGATTTTTATTTCGTCGTCAGCCAACAATATATCTAATGTTTGATGTGCCAGTATGAAAACTTTTATCGTAAAATTTATTATGCTTTTTACTTTTTACCACTTTTATTTTAGAAACTTTCAATATTTTTATCAACAACATACCCCTTCACGAAATGAGTGACCAATAAGCGAAAAACTGCGTCGAACGTTAGATGGCCGTTGTTTTGAGATGACCATGCTTCACGGCAGCATGTTATGCTTTACAGCCCACACGTTTTGCCTCTAGTAAAAAAGCGAATTTGCAAAACAATTTGCTCCACCTCCATTGGCCACGCCTTACATTTATTTGGCGTCTTATATCTGTTTTAAAATTGCAATATTTTTTGGTCTTACATCAGATAATAAAATGGAAAGCACCGTAAGACACAATAGGTTTCAGAGATTTTAACTCAGCAATTAACTCAGCAACCTGTTCGAATTTCTCATGTTCTCATGTTGCACAATCTGTTTTGATTTTCAGTGGTAGGATTTAGTGGTGCTTTCTCAAAAGGCACGTGAATCACTGTTGCTTGAACTGGTATTCTAAACATTCCAAAGCCAAATATAGTAAGATATAAATATAGTAAGCCAAATATATCTACATTAACAGCTGAAATCCAGCAGTTTCTTTTAATTTTGCCAGAAATTTTTAGCTTTTGGCCCAATAATGATGATTTGCAAGACAAAAACAATTTGCATTTCTTTTCATAAAATAAGAAAAAAAAATTTAAAAAAGAATTTATGCAGATTTATCATTATGTCGCATTATATCGTTCAATATTAATAAATAAAAATACCTTGGGACCCTTTAAATTAAATTACTTTCATAAATACTGCTTCTTCTGACAGCCCCCACCATTTCTGGCTTGGTCAACCATGTAAGAGAAGTATGGATCCCTAGCACCAACTGAATTTCGCATTTCGCATTTAATGACAGGCTTTTTCCCATAAATTTACAGGGATCAAACTCATGGTGCCTTTAACTTTGTAA
Source organism: Dracunculus medinensis (assembly GCA_900625125.1). Taxonomy (NCBI): domain Eukaryota; kingdom Metazoa; phylum Nematoda; class Chromadorea; order Rhabditida; family Dracunculidae; genus Dracunculus; species Dracunculus medinensis. The sequence goes on along the minus strand of UYYG01000077.1, from coordinate 134,886 downwards.
AAGCATTGTTCACTTGATGTTCTACCTTCACCTTATTCCACCTTAATCGAAGCCATGCATCATCACATGACCACCCATCCGTTCCTGCTTTCATAAATTTCCACTGATAAATCGAAGCTCCAAAAGGTTTGACCATTTAAAACACTCCATTTTTTTGCAATATCAAATTAATTTTAATTTCTTTCGCTTGATATTATTTACATGTGAATATGTGAATATGACTTCGAAATATTCTGCGCCTATAGCACATAAAATGATAACTGGCAGCTGATCTGACATCATATGGCTTGAATTGTTTATTTTTATTTTATTAATGTGTGAACCTATTAAAAATTTTTTAGCGATAAATTTTTCAAGAAACAAAATCGATAAGTGAAATAGCTAAGTGGACTTTTTTCTATTATCAGTAAAAGTCCACCTTACAGACATATTTATTTATCCCATTGTCAAAAAAAAATTTTCGTCTATTGGGCTAATTTATGAATGTATAAAGATAAAAAAATTGTTTCGTATCTTTTTATTAATCATTTCTGATAACATTTTTTTCTTGCAAGAAAAACGTTCATAAAAATAACAAGCAATAATTAATATGAGAATCAGTAAATATGCTAAGTTTCAAATAGGCAAAGAAATAAAGCGATGAGGTATAGGCATTTTTTCTAAAAATGCATTACCTGATTTGCTTAAGATAAAACGATAAAACTTATGCACTTATGCACATGTTATTGCCAAAAAGAAGATTTGATGAGTAGTGCAACATCTATTTTCTTCAATAAAAGTATATGGCTAAAAGGCCTCGACAAAAGGAATCGATATATGGGATAGTTTTAAAAATAATTAGATATGAAAATCTATGCATCAAAAAGTAACCAAAATATCTTTAAATGGAAAAATCTAATCCAGGTCACCTGAGACACCGGCTTTTTCATAAATGCGAGATGGCTTTTTTTCTGCTTCTCGAAATTTCAAATAAAATGATTTTCAATATATGAATGATTTTTTATGTACTTGTAGCATATCACTGACTTTTTTTTTGTCTGCCATGATGTTTTGGGCAGTTAAATTTTCCCTTGCACGTTGGACAGTCCTAGCGCGAGCCTTTCGATCGCAACCGTAATATATCAAAAGTAAAGGAATGACAACTAGAATACCAATCGGACCGTAAGAAGATGCCTGAAATTTAATAATTAGCCGTGGAATTCCCCGGATAATCGATATTCCAATCAGATTAACTATATATTGGTCAGTCGCGGCTGGTTGAGTTCCGTACTTGATAGTCGTTCTCTGAAAATGGTAACCGCCATGGGTCAGACCATGCTATATTCGAGTCAAGATTCACATAAAATTGATAACTCGCAAGAAACAACATCCCCAAGATCTTTCAACTGTCTCAAGCTAAAAAATTCGCAACAGGGAGCATTTCAAACCGAATTATTGAAACACCTCGATGGCGTAAATAACAATGACCATTCTGGAACGGCAAATGAATGTTGGTCTAAACTAAAGATATGGTTACAAAAATCAGCCACTTCCATACTAAGATATATTAGTAGGGGATGTGCTAGTTGGGTGTCGGAAGCAACTGTCTGCAAAAGTTGCCAAAGTCCGAAATGTCAGAAGATCCTATCGAGTGATCGGGTGCTATCCTACGGGGTGTGACTATCGGGCTTCGAAGAATTAATTAATTAAGAATTACAACAGCAGCAGGAGGGACAGAAACCACTATATTGGAGCGATCGTTGAAAATGGAGACGGCGGCTTGGATAGGTGATAATAGGAAATTGTTTCGCCTTCTCAGCAAAGCAACCATAACTCGAGAAGGGACCAGTGAAATGATATGGGATATTAATGGGGTGCCTATTAAGGCTATTAAGAATCGCTTCATATGATGGAAAGAATTTTTTGAGGTCAAATTTAACCACGATGCACCATGTTTTGTCTCGGATATAACTGATTCGCCCATCGAACCATACGTTTGCAACTGCAAACCGCCAACAAAAGAGAAAATAATCCATAAGGCCAATAAAACTCCTGAAAAAGATGGTTTTCCGGCCGAACTCTTCAAATGTTGTCCTTCATAGCTCATAACTCATCTTCAACAAATATATTCTCTGGTGTGGCAAAAGGAAATAATACCAGAAGACTGCAGCAAAGCAATTCTGTTTCCAATTGCTAAGAAAAGTGACAGAGCGTAATGAGACAATTACCGAGGAATCAGCCTACTGAATATCTCCAGAATAATTTTCGCTTCCCTTCTGCTAAATAGACTGACTCATGATTTAAGGATAGAATAGTGATTTGTTGCTCAATTGGGGCGCCGGTGCTGAGGTTCGATTCGCAGGAGTAAACCTGTACAAAAATCCGAGTGATGCTCATCTGTATATCGCCAAGGGCACTCTCTGGCATATTGCCTAATGCGACAAGCCAATGGAGCAAGTTTAACCAGTAATGGTGAGGACTCTTTTAAAAAAAAATAGACTCATAACAACTCGAGATAGCAGAATGCGTCCTAACCAAGCTGGATTCAGACCGGAATGCGGCTGTGCTGATCAGATATTTACGCTAAGAAGGGTGCTGGAATATCGCTACAAATACCAGCAACCAGCAATGTCACTTTCTTCATCGATTTTGCAGCTACTTTCGATTCGATTGATAGAGTAGCGCTCTGGAAAGTAACGAGATGTCACATTGTCCTAGAGAAGAATCATTCGGCCCATAAAGGCATTTTATCAGCATACCTTGACACGGCTCTATGTATATGGGGAATTGACTGACTCTTTCAAAATAAAAACTGGTGTCCATCAGGCGTCCTCTCCCCCACAATATTCAACTATGCGATAGACTGAAAGTAGAAGATATTAAGAAGCTATCACCACTCATATCTAAAGTACGTTTTACGGGTCCGTCGAGCGGATAAAATCGCACATGATTGTATCCATCTTCGCTCAAATACCACCTGTATTAATAATATTATCACAGAGCGTTGTCTTCCCTAGTTGAGGCACGTTCTTCGTCGTCCACCACAGGAATTGGCACACATTTCGCTACTTGCCGAACCCTCTGATGGTTGGAGTCAAAAGCGAGGAGAATCAATTAAGACTTGGACTGATACAATCAGGAAAGATTTTAAAACGTATAGGGAGACCAGCGATATATGGACTCAGACGAAGGAAAAAGGAATGGCTTCCATTACTGTCGACGATGGTATCAGATCGCGCCGACTGGAAGCGTCTTACTCTTGTAGCCGTTAGAACCAACCTAACCAATGGTGAGAGCTGTTAGAAGAAGAGGAAGAGATTAGCTGTGCAATAGATCAGTGCAAAAGTAAAAAATATTTTAATATATCATTGTTTCTTTTTTTATTTGTTTGAACTTTTGTATATACGTATAAAAATCATACTCTGCGGTTGTAATATAAATAAACATCGTCAGTTTTTAATTCATCACACCAATCACCACTGTATGGTTCGTTGCAGTTACATTTTTGCTGCGTTTCATCCGCTTGTCCTTGAACGCATTTGATAATTTCACATTCATTACCTCTCCAACCTTTCTCGCAGTTCAGACATCTGGGTTAAATGACAAGTTAAATGTGGTCTCCATCGTGAAACACTTCTGGTCTGCATCAAAATCAAACCAGTGGAAATCAGCGGAGTCTCTCCGCTCCAATACTCGATAAATGACTGATAAATTAAAAAGTGATTAAATTTTTCATGGATTTTATAATGGTCAAATCAAAAAGAGATTATTCAGTGGTATCCAAAGTTTGGGCTTCCAAGGGCCACATGGAATGCAGAAGAATTTTCTATATTTAAAGGGGACAACAAAAAGGTGGGATATTTTATCTTACTTTCGTGAAAATGATGTGTTAATGTCTGGTTTCATAGAAAATCACATAAAAGTTGAAATTTACGACTCTGTGTGGTCTCATGCATCTCTTGGGTAGATGATTGAACATCCCAGATGCTAGCGAACCTTGTTTTCTATTAAAAATCTTTATGGAGAAACAAGTACCAAAATATCTTGAAACATTTCAGGTATTCTCATGTAATAAACTGAATTTAAACGGATGAGTAACTCTACTTGGAATGAAAGTAAAGTCGAATTTCAGCCAAATTGAGATCAGTAATATGTACTTGAAAAAGAAAATAATGAAATAAACGAGCGATCTGATGATGTACACCACTTCTTATCTGACTGGTTCATTTGCTCAACAAAGGTTTATGACCTCTTCGCCGGAGAATCACTTGGAAATAGAAGTGGATAACCAGCATGACCTAGATCTCTCCTTTAATAGCAGTCTATTTCCGTCAAAATTTCCATGAGTTGCCTTGATCTTAATTGAAGCGATGTACCTACCATTTCACTATGTCTTAACCATAAAATATATATCCACAAATAATTCAGTGGTTGTTGTTACCTGTCATCTTTGTGACTGTAAAGCTGACAATGTTTTTTCTTTTCGCAAAACTGTCCTGTGAAATCGCTTTTACAGATGCATCTATGATCAACTTTATCCCCATTTACACATCTGCAATCGATTGTAACATTAACGATGTCTTTTTTTTCATTATTGCTTAAGCTAAAATTGTTGGTGGCTCAGTATCAAGATAATTACCACCAAGAATCAAGGCTTGTGTTCGAGTCCGCTGACGCAAACTCTTCGTTAGGCAGAAGAAGAGTAGAATGGCTCAGCGGGTTGTTGCCCAATTCGGAACGCCGATACTGAGGTTCTATTCCTCGTAGGCCTAAGCTTCTATCGCCAAGGAACTCCCTGGCATATCTGTCCATTGCGTCAAGTCAGAGCAGCGAGTCGAACCAGTAATGGTGAATGCTCTTTAAAAAAAAGCCAAAATTGCTGGAAAATTTTTCTGAAAAGGTAAAATCAAAAAAATAGGTTATGTAGAAATCGGTCAATTTTTTATTTTTGACCACTAAAACCTTTTAATTAATATAAATCGAAATAATTATAATTATTAAGGAGTAATTGTAAATGCTAAGATAAAAAGGATAGCAAACAACATTTTAAAAATCTCTAATGGCGTTGCATTAGCTGTTTGCGTAAAAATGAGCAAATGAGCAAATGATTCAGCAGGTCACCAGTCTAACGAAGCAAAGGTCATAGAGGTGACCACCGCCAAGTGGATACGGCTATATAAGACCAAGAATTTGAATTAAGATGTGGAGGATTAACGACAATTGTTAGCTGGAGGATGGCCGTTACATTTCGATCTTGGTTTTTACTTTTTATGTGATAAATGATGTTCTATATTATCTAGATTTAAAATAAAAGGTTTAATTACCCAAATTTGAGTTACATGCCGGACGATAATTCTGATAATATAAAATAACGAGAAAGAAACTAACGATCTAATTGCAAGACAATCAGTAAGAGAGTAATAAAATTTTTTGTCGCTAGTGGTCGCCTGTCGAGCAATGAAAGAAAATAAAAGCTTTTAAAAAATAAGGAGCAAAGTGCTTGGTGGCATCTGATTCTGCAAATCCTCGCCGCATTCATGCATGCCAATCAATCCAAAGCATTAATACAGGCAATAAACGGAAAAAAACGCAATTAATAAACGTAAAAAAGCTTACATAAAATCCGACTCATGACTTTCGTATGAACCAGAGACCACATTTAAGGTGCAAAAAATTAGAGGAAAAACCAGTACCATTAAACCTTTTGTAAAAAGCCGTCTGTTCCAATAAATAACAGTCTAAAAAAAATTCATTAACAATTGTCTTACTTCTGGTGAACGAAATGCATAACAAGTGGAATATTTCGCATAACTGATCCAGAAAAACTAAAAATTCACTAAGGCCGATGTCATTTGGTTAATCGGCACAATACAAGAACCTATTAAGTGTAAACTCGGCTATCCTCCCTTATCAATTTCTGGATTTAGGAAAATTGATTCAAAAAAACAACCAAAGCAGCAAAAAAAGCAAGGAAAATACGGCTTATGGCTACAGTCTCCCATCATTAAAAGACCAAGGAGAACTTTTTGGTAATATGATAATCGAAAACAGGCCGAATGTTAATTAAATGAAGAATGTTAAATGTCGATCGCGAAGACGTTTCCATTAAATTTTTTAGAGTACTGACATTGATTTTAATTTATTTTCATTGCCTGTATCAACTAAAGTTCATCACCAAGCGAGAGAAAATAGAAATGCATAAGAACTTCTAAGAAAAAAAAAATTGCAGAAAAATTAATTCCCGATGGGAGCAAATAAACCATTAAAAAAATTAGTTAATGCTGACAAGCCAACAGCACTTCAATCGCCAAGTGATTCTGTGGCAAGAACTAACAGCAAGTGAGCGCAGACCACTTCGTTGCAAGGCCTATATGAAGTTATTTTATATGCTACAGTGCTTTAATCATTAACGAGATCTTGCATATATTATAGAATGAAAATAATTCCAGAAGAGATTTTAAAGATTTTTGGAAGTTTTGGATTCATCTGATCTTTCTTAGAGTAGTGTGCTTTGCATGCGTCAACTATTAACTAATGTAGCAGAAAGTTTTTCAACGAGAATAGGCTATAGGAGCATCATCTTTCCTTAACGTAGATTACATAACGTAGATTTCTAACAACGATCAGGTAGCATTGCCGCATAGCATTTCCTTAGCAAATTTTTAGCCTGATCCATCTTATAATGAGCCAACATTATTATTTTTCAGTTAGTTTAATTTATTAAGAAATTAATGTGAATTATGCAAAATAATGTATATTTTCGTATGAAGACGTTTTCGCAAACTTCTCTATTCAATAATTTTAGACGTAGGATGATCGGAGAACAGGATTCGAAGAATCGGAGCCATTTACCAATTCAATTTGATTATACCTGAATTATTTTACCATAGGATACCATAGGAAATTTATTGTAACATTAATTTTTTAAAATTTGCTTTAAATTTACTAAAGACAACTAATTACTTTAACTATTAAAGTAACTAACGTTGATTATATAAAATAACGTATATATAATAGAAAAAACAAACGAATATTTAATTTTTCTATACATTATTTATTATTATTTATTGTATAGGTATAGGATGGCCGAGTGGCATGTTACTCCGATTAAGGTCGAGAGTATATTATGTGTCATACTTAGAGGTATACGGAAGAACGGAAATCTTCATGATCTGAAGAATAGGAGACCAATTTAGATTTCTTGAGCATATAAACTCAGTTGAGTACTAAAGCACTGCTATTAATAAATGAAGAGCTCAGCAGTAAATTATTTTTTAAAGTTTTATAATCAAATAAAAAACATAAAGTACAAGGCAAATAACTTTTAAAAACGAGGAACATTTCCGCAATCACTATATGCAATAGGGTCAAATTTAAACCTAAGAAGCCAGAAGTATTTCAGATTCGGTGGCCTTCTCATGCACGGAAATTAAGACGCACGCAAATCATCAAATTCACATGTATTGCATGTCGCTGGAAAACAAGTTATAGAAAAGTTATATTAAAAAATCCCTTTCTCACTTCCTGTGTGTGGTGTGAATCATCCTCGACTTCGCTTCTTCTATTGTAGGCATGGTAACTTAAGGCTAATTCTACGCAATATCTTAGCTGTTTCTAGCAGTACGCTCTTCTAAATGGAGATCTCTGATATTGCATCTGGAATCTGTTAGAGCCATTTTTCCAGCTTATGGCTCACAGCGATCGTACCATCGTACCTTGGCTCTTGTTTTCCACATCTCTAGGCTCTTTCAGCCTCTGGCATTTTTTTAACCTCTCATATTCCTTTTTCCTAATGTTCTTGTCTTGGTATTGGCTCTATGATCTCTATGATCACTCGTTCTTATATATTACAATGACATCTGGTTGATTGGCCATTGCTTGCTTGTCTGTCTGGATGGGGAAATCCCACAGGATCTTGACCTTATTATTTTCCATGATTTTCTAGGAAATCTTCCATCTGATCTTGTGAGGATCTAAGCCATAGACTGAGCCAAGATAGTGCCAACTCCCTGGCTATGCCTTTTAGTGAATGCATCTTACATTCTACCACTATGTGTTCGTCAATTTCAAAATTTTTCTTCATGATCTGCATCTTAAATCTGGCATCCTTTCAATAAATATGGTGCTCAGTACCTATTCTTATTCTTATTGTGATCAATACTCTGTATATATATATATAAACATTTTTCTCACCAGCTGGGGGTGGTCATGATCACCTAAACCTCAGGTCCTCTGCCAGAGAGCTAGCAAATTCAGGGTTCTGCGCAGTATCTTAGCTGTTCCAAGCAGTGTGCTCTTCTGGATAGGGATCTCTGATGCTGTTCCTGGAATCTGTTGAAGCCACTTTTATAGTTTAAATTAAATTTGGTGGTGACATTTGCTGTAAAAAAGAAAAGTTTAGATTTCCTCTTTTTAAGCGCTTATAGTTACCATCTGATTTTCTTGAGTTTTCTCGAGTCTGTTATTATTAAATCATTCAGGTAATTTATTCTTGGAGAATGTTTGGCCTTATGATTAAATTTTATTTCGTTTATTGATTAAATGATTATAAGAGACAATATTTTAAGCAATCAAATATTCTGATAAAATATATTTAATGGAGTTGTGATGCTTAAGAAGCTTTTATTAGATTAAAATTTTTATGAATTTTATTTTAACAAATTGGCGTTGAAACAGTTTCACAGTTATTTGGTTTAAAAAAACTGGCATTCATGTTTAACAATGATATTAAGCTTAGCTGGTTAATTAGTTAACGAGAACCTTGTTGATTCATTTTTCAATAATATTTTTTAAAATATTTATTCAAAAAGTAAAAAGTGTACAATTGTAACTGGAGGCTTATTATTGAAATACATTCACAATCGAAGATTATACTTCACATTGCGTGGGATATTGCTAGTAGTATCGCTGGAACAACGAAGTTTAATGGGGAATTATGGATGGTGTCAAGCGAATATAAGCGTTTCGAACACACCAAATGGTTGAACAATTTGTTATGTATGCATGTATATGCATGTATGCATGTATGTATGCATGTATGTCAGCATGTATGCATATATGCATGTGCTATGCCTTCGAAAAAAGGATCATTTATTTCTTTTAAAGTTTACCAAATTTTTTCTTCATAATACCAGTTCCACATACAATCAATGAATTGGCAGATGACAATTTTCTCATTCATTTCGCAACAATTATGTATTTAACGTAAAACAAAAAAAAAAAATATATAATTTGGTTCTTGAAATTCACTTACGAAGCGTGTTAAGTAATAAGCTTCCGGCTTTCATTTAAAAGGCTTAATACGACTGAGAAACCAATAATAGTAAAATAAGGCAAATCCAAGGCAAAGAAGCGACTATAAACCATCTCCAAATTTCTTTTTCATCAAAATCAATCTCTAACGATGTCTTTAAGAGTTCTATTTAAAGGCGTAATATAATTATTACTACCATCTCAATTACTGAATGAACCATAAAATAAGAATCATGTTGAAATATTCGTTAGATACAGATTAGTGGCCATCAAATTGGCCTCTAGGATCTATTGGGGTCGTTCCGTAGCGGCTCCCATCGCGAGTGTGGCAGCATAATTCGATTTATATTTTCATATTTTATTTTATATTTTCGAAGATATTCATTCAAAACTTTTTATTTGAAACAATTTAATAAATATTTAATAAATTTAATAAATTTAATTTAATAAATATTTGAAACAATATAGTGTTTTTAAAATTAACATTGAGTTAGACAATCTTGCAGTGCATTTTAAATTTCATAAACGCCTGATGATTAAACCTTATACTGAATCTGATGTGGTGGCCTGGGCCTGATCCTATTGAGAATTTAAAAAATCTCACGGGTTGTGAGAAAAAAAGATGATAAAATAGGCACAATGACTGAACTGAGGTAGCATTAATGTAATTTTTCAATTTTTCATTGCCATTGTTTTGCATTTCATTTCATTAAATTGTGTACATTTCTTTTCCTTATACTTTTGGCCTTATGACAAAGCAACATGACTGAGGCCTTGTTAAATATGATTAAGCTACACAAGTACACACTAGTTCATGTACGCAAAGAAAAAAGGTTCGCGATAGCAAATATCAAGAAATAGTCAAAGGCAATAGATAAGCCTATAAGAATTTTTTATCAGTGATGTCTAATCAAAGTGATGGTGAAATTTTTTTAAAGTAATTCTATAGTCCTATACTCATTCTAAAATAAGTATAAAACCTTTCATTAATTAATTGGCGAGTTTAATTAAGCAAATAAGAAAGAGCTTAATTTCTTTTTTATTTGGTACCTCAGTGGTTCACATCAATTTTAGATTAATTAGAAAAAGAATTCAAGAAACTGGTATAACTTAAAGCTTTCAACCCAGTGATTTAGGAAAGGGAATTATTTTTTACCCGTTTTGACTACATGCATCACTTTTGATTTTACTGGTTTCTTTGACACTAGAAGAGGACCATTTTGCTATAAAAATTTTTTCGTTAACCTTAAATTATCTCTTTCTTTTTTGAACTCATTTTTAAAATATTATTTGGGAGGAAACAAATGGAGAGTTTGTTTTTGGATCTCTTCGTAACTGCTTGACAGCTGGACAAAAAAAGTGGACACTTACAAAGAGGAAGAATAAGGAAAGCCTTGGCTTAAGATACCTATATTGTTATATAGAGAGTCTAAACTTATGCTCATCCTGCAAGAGCATGAAAAGAAAAGCAAAATTGCGACATTAGCAAGACTATCTACAGTCAAGAAGCCATAGCCTGATGCCTGGCCAATGAATGCATTGAAGGAACGTGCTTCGAATAAGTGCTAGAGGAAAACGAGATTTAAGGCGGGTTTAAACCTCATGCTCATCATTATTTCGTTGATTTCACAGATTGCGGATGTGGTCATTATTTGTGTTTGCATGTATACTTTTTCTTTTTTTTAAGAGTCCTCACCATTGCTTAAACTCACTTCGCTGGCTTATCCCAAATTATGCCAGGGAGTCTCTTGGCGATAGAAGTACAGTTGAGCATCACCCGGATTTTTGGATAGATTTACTTTTGCGAAGAATAGAACCTCAACATTGGCGCTCTGAATTGAATAACCTACTGAGCCATTCTATTCTTGCTTGCATGCATAATAGCATGGACAAATAATAAAATTGACTCTTTGCCTGACTTAACAAGGTTGGAGTAAGGTCTACTGATGACATCGCGATGAACCTTTAACTTGAATTTTAAATAAAGATCGCGCGAATAAAATAGGACGTGAAAACATGTTAACTGAAAAAGATCACTAAAGAAGAATTTTAGGGTATTAAATAAAGAAATTTGATTAAAAAAGGCTGTTACAAATATTGAAAATCAGAAGATCATTGGTTCCACCAATTATCGATGATTGTACGAATATATTTGAAAAAAATTATTCAATGTCACTACACATTTATTTACAATATTTGCATTTTTATCAGGAGCGAAGAATTGATAATCCGGGTGTTGGCAATATTTCATTTTAATTTTTTAGATTTTAGTGCCGAAATATTGCTTTATTTGTTATTTCGCTTATTGTATTGCTGACGGGTTTAATTTAGGCATTAAATCTAGTTTATCATTGTTATCTATTCTTTTTTTTTCCTTTTTAACAGGCTATAGTTTCCATTTACACGGAATAGCTATGAATTAAACGAATTTTTGCGGGATTTCTTTAGCGAAATTCAAATAAGAGATCGAAGTTCGTTAAAGAATGTAGGATATAAGTTATCTGCCTAACATGGATCATTAGATGTTTTAAGTTTGGTCTAGAATGGATAGTCGAGAGAAATGGAAAATGGTTTAGATTATCGTGTCGAGAGGGAAGAGTTTGGCAGGTCGTGATTCTAACAACGGTGAATCTGTTATTAAAAAATTCTGACAATCCAGCTGAATCTATTTTTATATCTAACCACACGAACAACTTTACTGCGATTTTACTTAAATAAAAATTGTTTAAAACTATTACAAAGATCCGCCCTACTCCTTGGTATTCTCTCAAAACCGTAAAACCCTTTCAAGCACTGCTCCGACAATCCTAGTCACTATAGTATTTCTGTTTGTAATTTTACATTTTGTAAATGAAAACACACACGCAAAAAGTATAACCATGAAAATAAAAAGCGTTTTATGAGCTCACAAAATTTGGCACCTACTGGACGATATTGATGAATTTTCCCAGACATACGCATATGCACTATCACAGCAAATTATTATATAGATTAACGCTAATTAATAGTGCCCACTTCATGAATAAATAAATCCAATTTCATTTCATTTTTTTTTCACTGAAAAGGCTTAAAATTCCTTCGCATTTAGGCAGTGAACTATATTGACATTTGCGTTAATTGGCATTTAATATTATTTGTATAAAAAACAGGCGATTTATTCATCGCAAACTCCATTTTCATGAAAAAAAAGTTTGGTTAAAAATTTTCCCAAAAAGTATCTCATTTGTTTATTGCAGGATGTTTGGGGAAAAATTCGACATATCATTTGCTGATTCTTCGTTAAATACAATTGAATTAACAAAGGCGAGTAAGCATCGTAATGAAAGCGGAATGCATTGGTTGATCACTGCATGTTTTGTAGTTGGCGAACTTGCAGGTGCAGGCATTGTTGCTATGCCTACAGCTATGGCGCAGACAGGTAATTATGTCACCTGAGAAAAAATTTCTTTGGATTATGCAAAATACAGATATCTCGATTAATTATTTAGCACACCAGATCCTTGTTTCTGAAGTGTAATCTTTCTATGATAGCCGAAAAAGGGTAGTAGAAGTTCGACTGTAGCAGCGAACCTGCTGATCTGTGCTTTTCCTGTAAACAAATGCACTCATAGAATTATTTTCGAAAAACAATATTTTAAAAAATAGTAAAGAATTAATCATTTAGCAGTTCTTAACGAACGTTTTTGGTATCTTCTTTTTGTTTGACCGGCTACTCTTCACTTATAGATTAAGTGAACCTTGAGGGCTTGTGGCGATCGAAAAAAATTGTTCCACCTGGAGTATATGAAAAGAAAGCATTCCTTTTGGCGAATTTATTGACCACTTAGCAAGGATGTGTTATATATTTTTATATTTTGAATATGAAAATGTGCTACTATTTTCCCTCATATATTAATTTAATTTTTTATACCTACGGGAAGTGCATTTTATTTATATCTAAGCGGAAGAAACTATAGTTTTCGTCACTTTCTGAAAGTATTCCATGGCGCACAAAAAATTATCGTGCAATTAAATTTATAGGCTATCAAATTTAGATTCAGCAGCATTTGTTCTAGATTATTTTTCTCCCTAATTATGAGCCAGCTTTGTGTTCGATGAATTTGGACTAAACTTTCATAAATTTTGGCTTATTTTCCAGATTTCTACGTCGGATTGGCTTTGAATATTATCTTGTTAAGTGCAGTGGCATACACCGGACATTTACTAGGTATTAGTTGGTCCATATTGCAACGAAGGTGGCCGGAATATCGCGAACATTGCAGGAATCCTTATTCGGAAATGGGCGGTCGAGCTATTGGACCTAGTCTAAAGTACTCATTTCTATTTGCTACTGATTTTCGGAAATTTTTTGAACTCTTGCTTTTTAACCTATTAGCACATTTAACTAAACTTTCTATTGTATGTAACTAACAAAAACTGAATCAAGCGATTCAGATCCTTTTAACAAAAATGCACTGGAATTCCCTCTTCTTTTTCTGATATTGCTTGCCATTTTTGGTTTTCTAGTTCCATTGGCTATAAAGATGAAATTGCTTCCAACAGGAAGGATAACCGAATAATATATCGCTTCTACTGAATCATTTTTCGAATCCTTTCCCTTAATATGAAACCTTGCCATTAAAGAAGAAATGATGCTAGTGAACACTCTGTACCCTCCACCCCTAAGTGAATTTTTAGCAAAGAATATCTCAGCAAACTAGCTCAGGAACTAGTCAAACGAGAAATGGTGAGTTTGAATTAGAAAAAATGAAAACTTGGAGCGAGTTCGAATATTACAAGAAATTCTCTCTCAATGAAACCTTATTTTTTAACTTTAAATTATATAGAATTCTGCGAGAGCAAAATTTTCAGGCATTTAGTTTCAATTTGCATCAATTTAACCCAGTTCAGTGCATCGGTTGTATTACTTTTGCTCGCCTCAAAAAATATTCATGATTTCATACAAGCATTCTTCACCATTGATATTTCCCTTTGTTATCTCATTTTAATCGTTGGAATATGCCTTCTTCCACTTACTTTTCTCAAATCACCTCAAGATTTCTGGTACGTAGTAAAATCGAATATGGTCCATTATTTTAATTGATCAAGTTTCACAACTATTTTTATATATTAAATGGGTTTTTCAGCATACATATATTGATTCAGCCTAATTGATTTTATCAGCAGAAATATTTTCTAGCAGATATAAATTATTGGTACAAGCCATATTTGATTTTAGGTGGGCAGTGGTAATTGCAATGTTTTCAACTACATGCGCTGTAATTTTACTTTTGGTAGGAATGGCATTAGATTACAGAATCTGCGCACCTCATCAGAGTTTTAATAAAAAATTGGTCGCTACAAATTATTTCCTTGGTTTCGGCACATTCATTTTCGCATACAGTGGTCATGCTGCTTTCCCAACTATCATTCACGACATGCATAAGCCTTACCACTTTACCAGATCATCCATTGCTGCTTACGCAAGTATGATTTTGTTTTATTTCAAGGATTTCAAGGATATTTTTCATTTGAGACTGTGTGACGAACAAGGTATAAATCGATTTTCAAATACGATTGCAGTAATTTTGGTACTTTATGGACCAGTTTGTATATTGGGATTTCTAACATATGGCAATTCTCTGCGAGATTCAGTAATCAATTCTATACAAACAGTTACATTACAACAACCAGCCAATATTCTTATCGGAATACATTGTATATTAACCTTGACGATAATTTTCAATCCACTTAATCAAGAAGTTGAAGAGCGCTTTAACGTTCCTCATAGTAATATTTCTTTCTGATATAATATTGGATATTTGATCTTGCTTGATAAGATAATCAAGAAGTTGGAAACCAATCTCTAGATTCAGATATCGATGAAAAGACAGGAGCAATAAGGAAAAGGCGCGAATGATCTGGGCGAAAACCAATTATTTTTTGAGCAAAAATAAATTTTTTTTGATATTTATGCATTAAAAACAATTGTTGTGAAAAAAGAATAGACTTCAGGATTTTGTTGGCAACGAATAGTGGTCCGCACTGCAATAATGGTTATAGTAATATTCATAGCAGAAACTCTACCGGTTTTTGGACCACTAATGGATCTGATTGGTGGTTCGACACTAACTCTGACTTCGCTGGTCTTTCCCTGTTTATTTTATCTATATCTCTCTGCTGCAGATGAAAAAGCTCGCGAAATGGGAAAAAAAGTGATAGAGGGGCCATTGACTCTATATGAGTAAATATTTTTGAAATTTTAATTTATATATGTATAAATAGTAAAAATATAAAATTATAAATATAAATATAAATAGTAAAATGAACAAAAATCGTGCTAAATATGCGAAAATTCTGGTGAAATAAAGTCGATTTACTGGAAAAAGCATTGAAAGCAGCAGCAAAATTGGAAAAATTGACTACAAGAACTATGAGAACAAATTGAAAAAATTATTCTTCAAAATAACGCATTATGAAATTCAGCACTTCTTTTTAAAATTTAACAGTATAATTATATTAGATATTTAGAAAAAAATCCATCAGTCGGAAAGTTCATCTTGTAAAAGATATAAGGAAAAAACTTTATGGTTTGCCTTTAAGATGTCAATTTCTGATTTATATGTCTTAAATTTAAAACATTTAAGAAAAGAATTTTAAAATATCCGAAGATTCGTTAAAAATTGGTTATTTCAGAATGATAACGCGAACATCGAACGTGAAACTAATTTTATGTTCCTGTATCATTTGTAAGTTTTCAAGCTTTCGTCCATTTTATTAAATTGTATTTTAAGCAGTGTTTCGTATATTGATAAACTGGTTGTCCTCATCCCTTCATTCATTATTTTTATTTTTTTCTTATGCATAGTGTTCAATGCTTCTATTATTTGCTTTGACTGAATATGACAATCAAATACGTCTACTTCTTCTGATAATACTTCGTTTGAATGATTATTAAGATCATTATTTTTTTTTTTATTCGTTATTTTTCTTCATTTGCTATCTCGTGAGCGGTTGTGTGTTGATCATTTTCTCTATATATTCATTATTTTATTTTATCGTGTTGTGCTTCGCTAAAACTATAGAAGGAATACATTATTCTTCTTGCATTCGTCTAAAAGATTTTTTTCAGAAGTATATTCTATCGTTTTATACTGTCCACTTATAAGATAAGTGAAAATTCCAAATGGCACCGAAAAAATTTGACAACTAATGCGGTCGTTTCCAGTAATGATGTCAGCTATTTAAATAAAACTATAGGGAATCTAAGATTACAACTATCCTCCATTAATGAGAAATATGAAAAGCAGCAAGATCTAATTTTGCACTTAACCAGATCTGAAATACTTACAAAGGTCAATGAAGAACTTAAGAATGATATTAATAATTTGAAAGCCTCGTCTTTGGATGGCAATTTTGAGCCTCCAAAAATTTCAACTGAGCAAATGTTCCAAACTGTTGATGAATATTCCAAAAAAAAGGAAAAAGAACCATGTCCAGTTGCCATAAACATCCCGGAGAAATCTACGGATGATGAAACTGCTATTGCGTATAGGCTGCTAGCAGAGAATATGGTAGCTGCCGCTGGGATCAAGACTGACTACATTAAGGAGGTTCGTCGACATGGAAGGAAGGGTTTAGGCAAGTCACGAGTATTTAAGATTCGACTTGAAGATAAGTACATGGCTATGTCTTTTTTGTAACAAGAATCTGCGCTCTATTTCTTCCCATGGAAGCTTTTTGCGGAAGTATTTAGCAGAAAGGGAACTATTGCTAGACAAACAGTTGTGAAAAGAATGCCATATGCGTAATAAGAGTCTTAATCTGAAGAAGTATGTTGTCAGAAATCTTCAATTTTTCGATTCCAACTTTTTCTCATCAATCTGCAATAGCCTAGGACAACTTGCCAAGTAAGGTTAATAAAATAGGAAGTGATTTACATATTTAACACAAGAAGCTTAAAATATAAACTTTATGACGTACAGCTCTTACTAATTGATAACCCAAATAGTATTTTTTGTATTAACAAAACGTTGTTGGATTACTCTACTGATAATCGGGAACTAAACTTCGACGGCTTTATATCACACAAATATCACATAAGGACAGAACAATAAATAGTTTAAATACGTGGAGGTGGGCTTATTCCTGATTATTATAAATTTGATGATATTGTAATTTTTGATGATTTTGTTTATTCCTCTTTTGGATCTCTAATAACTAAAATTAATCTTAATAATAGAAACATTTTCTTTTTAAATATATACTGCCCACCTAGCTATGGAAGTGAATTCACTAGGGATCTTTACAACCTGTTATTTAGATTAAAATTATTTGGTGCCGATTATGTAATTATTGGTGATCTTAATATGTCAAATATAAGATTGGGAAAATAGTTGCTTGAAAAATAGCAGCAAATTTGAAGGGCACTTTCTAAACCTTTGTGCCTATATAGGTCTAGAGCAACATGTTAAGATTGCCATTAGGCATAGCACTATTATGACTTTTAGTGCTTACTTTTAAGCGCCAATTTTGTCCAAAAATGAATCCTTTCCTTATTTAATAAAAAGCACAAATCGATGGTTGTTGAAATATGTTCGAAGCTAATATGTAACCCAAACACCTGCTTTATTTGACTGACTAATGGCTTAAAGATAATAAACTTGAAGAATATTATTCGCCAGTTATCACAATTTCTGATTTACTGCATCTGTTTGTTTGTTATTTTAGATATTGTGTTAGCTACTCCTACTTCTCTTGTTGATATGTCTTGAATCTTTTTATAATAGTGATCACAATATCATTCATACTTCATTAAAATTAAACCGTTAACTCTCTCTATTGATGAAAAAGTTAACTTTCTTAATAGCATCATTTTACCTTGTAGAGCAATAGATTCCTCTAAGAAAAAAAGCCGATTCCCATTTTTTTAAAATCTCTTAAAAAAAGTGTCAAGAAGCTCTATAATAAATACAAATTAACCAAATTACCAGGTGACCTCTCTGCAAAGAATGTTTAAGAAGTTTCTGTTGTGCCATTCATTATTACTTTTCAAATAAAGAAGAGCAACTTTTAAGCATTAATAGAAATTCTTTCTGGACCTACATCAAAAGAAAATTTTCAAATCCATGTAAACAATTGATTCTGCAACATAATGATAATGTGATCACCTCTGATATTGATACTGCAAGTAATATTGATATATTTAATCAACATTTTTCTAGTGTATTTGTTGAGGATAATATTTATACTTTTTGTTTTAACGTAAATCGAATTTGTTCCACTTCTCTCGATGAGGTAGAAATGCCACTACTGTTTATGATGCCTCAAATAGACTTAAGCCGTCCATTTCAGCTGGTCGCGATAATATTCCACAAATAATTTATAAAAAATGCGCAGTCTCTCTGAGTTTTCCCCTATTTTTAATTTATAAAGATATTATGAAGTCTGGCTTTAATCCCAAAATTTGGAATATTATCGGGACAAGCTGAACATTGTCTCATATAATTCCCATTCATAAAAAAGGAAGCACCTATGACCCTTCTAATTATAGACCTAACATGCGTTGGCAGCAAGGTACTCGAAAAGTTGATTTGCAACAAATTGCTTACTTATCTTGAAGCCAATAATTTCATATCCTCCTATCAAAATGGCTTTTGTACGAAAAAAATCTTTCCTCACAGATACTGGCAAATCTTTCCGATTGGTCAACATCAATTGACAAGAAAAACAGTATCAGTTGTATAGCTTGATTTGGCTAAAGCTTTTAATACTGTTTCCCATAATAAATTATTGATCACTCTTAATAATTGTTGTATTACAGGGACCCTTTACAACTGGGTGTAAGATTACATAAAAGATCGTCACCAAGCTGTATGTGTCAATAACATTCTTTCTGACACAACACGCCTGTTAAATCTGGTGTTCCCCAAGGTAATGCGCCATTGCTTTTTCTATTATGACATCACCAATGTAGTACTAAATTCTATTATTTATCTTTGTGCTGATGACTGTAAATTTTATTATTCTCATGGTAGATCAGATAGCCTATCTCCACTGCAGGAGGACCTTAACAGAATAGCCAGGTGGCTATATGACAAGCAAATCACCCTTTCCTCTCAAAAATGTACCGTTCTTCATATCAATTCTAAAGGTTTCGATTTTCCTAATCTTTTTATTAATGGTATTATAATCAGTAGATAGAATCTCATACATTTCTGATCTTGGAATAATCATGGATGAAAATTCGATTTCATTGCAGAACCATGGTAAAGAAATCCTCAAAGATACTAAATTTTATTTTTCGTTTGTTTAAGAACAAAACTGAAGGTTTTCTTATCAAAATGTACAAAGCGTTCGTTCGGCCACTTCTTAACTGTAGTATTATATGTTACTCCCCGAGATATCGTAAATCAAGTAAAATAATTGAAAGACTCCAAAAATATTTTATGTGACGCCTCTCTCCTAATTGCAGTTTTAATTATAAAAGAAAACTTCTACAATATAACCTGGATTCTCTCTCAGTTCATCGTATTAAACAAGATTTAATTTATACTTATAAGATTTTGTATGGTTATGTTCAATTAGATTGTTCAAAATAATTTTAAGTTAAATTAAAGTCCAACAAGAACTAATGGGCTAAAATTGAAACCTATATGTAAAACTAAACTAAGGACTCATGATTTCTTTATTCGTACTATTAAATACTGGAATAAATTACCGAACGATATAGCTTGTGCGTCATCCTTAGTAATATTTAAAAAAAGATTACATATCATTTATGATATTATTTAAAAAGTTCACATCATGCAGGAAGTGTGAAATCTCGATTTTTACCATCCGATTATATACAATACAATTACTCCGAATTATACCATATTATAATATTCTGCAATTTCCTCTTTATTTCCTCTTTAAACTGTTAATTTTTGTCATATTTTCTATTTTTCTTATTCCAGTAATTAATATTATATAATAATCAATAATATTAAATTTTATTATGTTAAACTATTTTTAAACTATTTTAAACTATTTTTATTAATACGAGCACATGGCTTTGTCGCCCTGCTTGGCTGGTTTTCGATAAATAAATATCTTTCACCAGAAAGTTAAAGAAAATGAACGTGAAATAAAAATGAATTAGCAGCAGCCACTCAGATTTTATTTTTACTTTTATTTTTAATCATTTAGGCAAACATCCTACTACTTCTTAGCCGCACTAATGTACACCTCAAGTACTTTGGATTAAATACATTCTTCATAAGTTTGAATGCATTAGTGAGTCCTTAAATAGTGGTTATAAGATATTGAAGTATAATAGTTCTTATAGTTCCTTCATGATTTTCCAAAAAAAGGATGGAATAAAAATAGTGGCTAATGATTTCAAAAATTTTTTTTCAGTTCTTGGTCTTTTGGGAGGTTGTGCAGCGACATTTTCGGCTGTTAATGAACTAGCAACGACTCATTTTACAGTACCATGTTATATACAACCGTTTCTGAGCAATATAAACAAAATACCAGAAATCAAGCGATTGAACTGTTGTGGGGTCTCGCAAAATATTTCCATAAGCAATGACTCATCCATTTGTAGTTCTTATTTCGATTTTTACAAGCAAAATTGACATTTATTATTGGCCAAGCATATTTCCATCATTATCATTAATATCCGCTTGAAAATGATGTGCTTTTCGACCTTTCATTCTTACTTTTATTATCAATTAACATATTGTTTAGATATATTTGTCCTTGTAATTGATCATATGAGTGTATATCACTGGATAAATCCAATATTACAAACGTTATCAGTGAGGTCAAGGTGATCCTATTATCACTCAAACAGAATAAAAAGTTACAATAATTAAATAAGGCCCAGATCATTTGCCTAAAGATATTTTTAAGTGGATATTAGAAATTATCGCAATTAAGTCAAATGCCAAGCTTTTCAAATTCACACTTCATGATTTAAAACAACAACCAAAATTGCAATAAAATATCCAGGTTTATTTATCTAGATGTATCCCAATGCATTCCGATGCGTTTTTTAAGAGCTTAACATATTTTTTTTCTTCTAACAGTTTGCACTTTTACTCGCACCTAGGCTGACCCCTTTGTCTACAGTGATGAGGCATCTTTTATTTCTGACCCCTCATCGTTGATTTTTCGTATCCTCGAATAATAAATTTATTCTTTCACCCTTCTAGCAGAAAAACTAAATAAAAAGGAGCGATTACTCCAGTTTCTTTTGTGTGGATTTCTAGCAAAAATATTGCGTCGTGCAAGTTATAAACTGCGTTCACAGACGAATGCATTTCTTTTATTGTGCAAAGCCATATTAGTGCAATTATAAGGAACTTTTTGAATTAAAAACAATTTGAGGGATTTTCCACAGAAAATTTTCATTAAAGTATTCATTTGATAAATTATTTGTATTCATACGTAGTGAATTACGAAAGTTATTGCGAATAATTTATCTTCGTCATATTAGATATCTAACAAGTTTCCAGCATTTATTTTTTAAAGTGATTCCAGATAATGTGGCGTGGAAACTGACTTGAATTGCTCTGTTTAACTCATGCAGAATTGTGATGGATGTTGGCATTGACAAACTTTCTTTTTCATTTTTAAAAAAGCGCTGCTCTGAAAAAATTATATTGAATGATGAAGCCTGTGAGGATGAAACAGTTAGTAGCACAAGAATGGTTCATATGGTTTAAGAAAGGAGACTTTGACCTTCAAGATAAGCCAAAGACAAGTAGGACATAGGAATTTTCCAACATGCAATATTTGAAGACCCATGTCAAATAATAATGGAACTGGCCCAGCATTAAGGGTGTGATCATTCTTCAATGGTGCAAAGACCTCAACGCAGGTGAAAAATTTAAAAGGCTCAGAGATGAATATCACCTGAAATTTCCAAAACATGGGATAACGACTGAACACTTATGTTTCACTTTTTCACTAGATACAGTAGCAATCGTTTTTTGTGGAAGATTGCCACTGGAGACTGCACTCGCTATAACAATCCTAATCAGCAAAAATCTTGACTTGGCCCAATTAATCAGGGACATCAGTTGCAAAACCAACTTTACACAAAGATCTTCCTTGTTCTCTTTCTGTGTGGTAGGATTGCAAATGTTGAAATCTGGTGAAACAATTACCATTTGTTCAAATGGCTGACTGAATAGCATAGTTTGAATGCAGCAATCGAAAAGAAATGGTGATTAACACGTCAAGAAAAAATAATTCTAGATAACAAGGCTTCCCCACGTTTGACATTTGCTGTCTATCTATCTGGCAATTAATGCAGAAAATCATTTTGTATTTGAGTTGCGAAGCTCTTCAGTATAGCTTCGGTATTCTTCAGACCTGACTCCATCGGATTTCCTTCTTATTAGGACAAGTCAGTATTTAAAGATAGACAAAGCTCGAAATTTTGCCAATGTCTTTTTACATTTAAAACCAGAGTCATTTCATTACAATGCATTTATAAACTACCAGATAGATGGACAGCAAGAAAAGCAAAATATGCATTAATTAATCAAGTAGTGCCACATTTTATAAATGACTTTTAATTTAGCTAATTAATATTAGAAACCTATGCACAGGCTTAATAATTTTTCATATTATAAAGCAAGATTCAAACCTATTAGTTTCGCTGCTTCGCATCGATTGTACTAGGAATAAGAAAGATTTTCTTGAGCAACATGTAAATATGTAATATAGGTAAGTATAAAAAGCGAAAAAAATAAATAAGGGAATTTAATTTATTTTTTATATTTTTTATTATAAAATTAAAGAGAAGGTAACATAAAGCTAGTAAAATATTTGACCTTGTTTTTGTGAAAACAATTCATCTGTTCTAAAAACATTTGGTTTGGTTCCACAGAAGTAGTTGCAACTGTCATAAAGAAAAACGCTTTAATGCAATTTTAACTGCTCCATTTAAGATTTAGTCGATGGAGCGAAAGAAGCCATTTCTCAGTGGCATATTTCTCCGAAAATTTAACGTGGTGCTTTATCTCAACAAAAAAGTACTTATCTATATTTCACTGATTACTTCTTTCATCCAAATTTCTTCTTTTTTCGATTCTGTTTTCATTTGAAATAATTTTGAAGCCATGCTAAAATAAAAAATAAATCAAAAACCCATAATAAGAAAAAATCCACTTAAGAATAAGTGTCCGTCGTCGTAAGATAGGTATATTGAAATGAAATGTCAACACTGCACTTTACTCGCAAAAAAACAATCAGATAAAAACGATGAAAGTTTATGACGCCCTGAATGCCACCTGCAAGTTTTGAGCAACTCCTTGTTATGTGGTTTAAGTGAGAAATTTTGTTTTCAACTAACCTCTACAATATTTTCTTAACAGTACGGCAAATCAGTTTATCATAGCTGTAAGTAATTGTTCCAAAAATTTTATTTTAAAAAAATGTGAATCTGCCTACAATTTTTTGAATACATAGAATAGAACAAAAAAGATGAAGACTCGACGCTCTACTTTTCTGAAAAGCCGCTGATATATGTCAAATGAATAATCACTTAGTTAACCATATTAACGACCTTTATTAAGAGAATTATGGCCATTATGGGAATAAGTAACTTGTCAAAAGAACACTGTGGAAATGGCGAAGAAGTTTTACAAAACTAAGTCTTTTTACCTAAAGCATACTGGTAATAATCTATCTTCAATTGTTTGCTCATTGTTCAAATTAGTTGCTTATCACGTTATTTTCAAATATCGCTGCGCGATTAATTAATTTCAATTAATTCTGGTAAAGAATTCTGTTGAATGAGAATTGAAAACTGACGTAAATAAATGAACAATTTATTTATAAAATATATGATGTGTGATCACGAATCAACAAATAATTGCTTCTTACTCAAGCGGTATTATATCATTCGATTATGAGTGATATTCGATAAATTTTCACTTTTTTTAGTTTCATAGTTTCATCGGAAATTTCTATTTCGATAATCTTTTTGCTTCTGATGCTATTATGTACTTTTAAATCATTTTTTGCTTTAATATCGAAAAAACAGAAAATTTAATTTATCTAATTAAGTTGATAAAGAATTTTATGGTATTAGAGATGATAGTTATTATTTTAACATGAAATTAGGTTTATTTATGAATATAGCTTCACTAAAAATGCTTTCAAAATATATGAGAATGGCCTAAACTTTAGATTTATAACAAAGCGCTATTTGATTTTGAAGTTGAGACCCCTATAGAATAAATCAAATTCGCTAAGCAATGCTCAGCCTTTTTTAACTTTGCAAGGCATTTTAAAATATAAATACTTGCATATGCATGTTCATTTTCCTTCTAACAGTAACTTTCCTAGTCATTTGGCTGGCTACATTGACTATTAGGATGAGAACATTTCATAAGAGAGCATTAAGGTAAGAAGAAAAAATATCTTCCACATCTTCACATCTTATTTTTAATGACAAATTTACGCCTGTTAATTCATTCATCATTTTATTTAACCTTACTGCTGCAGAAATTATTAAAAAATTCAAAATTACTAACTAAATATTAAAACTTGATTGAGTTCTCGTAATATTGTTGTTTTCCAAGCGCAATAACTGCAAAAAAAAAAAACAAGACATTTCATTCTTCAAAATTTTGTACAAGGAAAATATTTACCGGCGATTTTTCAAAGCATCAGAAGAAGAAATTAATTTAATTAAAAATTTATCAAAATTATTGAAAAATTATTCATAAAAGAAAAGAAAAAGAAAAGAATTTGTCATTTTTTAATTCTATCGAAACAATATTTCATAAATATATTGGTGGTTCGAAAATCATTTAAATACACAGTTCTGGTCAAGTGATTTTGTGCATATACACGATACGCGATTATGTATCTCAAGCTTGATGTCGTGCATGGTAAAATTTGATTTCTATAAAAGAAACAATATTTTTTAAGTGAATTCTGTCGTTAAAAACTTTGCTTATCGATCATGTGCGGAAAAGATGTGTTCTAACATCTTTAAATCAAGTTCAGTTTTGTTTAAATTGTTCGCAGTTCCATTAGTAGTGAAACTAGATCTTACATAACTTTTGGAACCAAAAAGCAAATAGCTATAAAAGAATCCTATCAGGCGCTGAACATAACGAGTTAAGACCTTAAAATCAAAACTTTTCATTCGCATTTGCATAACAATTATTTTTTAAAAATTTAAGTACAACAAGAGAAGAAAGGAAAGGATTTTGCTGCTTATAACTGGTACTAAAGTGTAAGTTATTTTGTATATTTGAATGTCCAAAAGTACGATTCATGATTCGCATAACATGAATGAAAAACTTATCAATTAAAATTAATAACCTGGAGGCGATGTTGGTTCAATTATTTGTTAATAAAACGCCGTTCGAAAATATTTTCTTTGCTTCATTGAATCTAATATTACTAATAATATTAATATTACGAATGATTTGTTCATAAATAAACTGAAATAAACTTAAATAATTGTTCCTTATTATTATCATTGAAGAAACTTCTACTACACACTCATTTTTATTACGAAGAAAATATGAATTTGACAAGTAGCACTGATAAAAAAGTATTTAAATTTAAATGAATGGCTTCAATAATTTTAGATTTTATTGGCTTCAAAAAGAATATTTTTTCTAAAAAAACGAGAAAACGAAAAACAAAAGAACATTAAAAACACCAGTGCTAACATTTGGTCAACGAATTTTACGTACAAATCCTCAGTTATTCAAGGTTTTGCCTTGTTTTTTCATACATTTTTCTCAATTTTCATATTGGTATAATAAAAATGGTGTTCCAAATTTTCCTATAAAATTCAAACCGTTTAAACATTTATCTGAAACCGATTAATCAAAAACACTGCCACTGAGAACTGATCTGAAAGGTTGCTTGTAACCGGTCCATATATTTCATTATTTTTTCACCAGTAATTTTCTTGGTTTGTCTGGTACTCATTTTTCTTTCTCATTCTATAAATACTTGCTTTCTTTCTTGCTATATTCTTGCTAGATAAATTAATTCATTGATGAATATGAACATTGCTTTTTTTTTTGAAGAGTCCTCACCATTACTGGTTAAACTCGCTCCACTGTCTTGTCGCATTGAGCAATATGCCATGGGGTCCCTTGGCGATAGAAATACAGGTGAGTCGCCAGCATTGCCCGGATTTTTGCACAGGTTTATACAGGTTTACTCCTGCAATCGAACCTCAGCATCGGCGCTCCGAATTGGACAACAACCCACTGAGCCATTCTATCCCAATGAACGTCGCCCGGTGTGCCTGGACTTAATTTTTTAACTCTTCATATTTTTTCAAATGGTCGAATCTATTTTACTCTATGCGATGTAAACATTCGTGTTTTCAATGTATTTCCATATATTAAAAAAGTTATAGAAATTTTCCGCTTTTTTTTGATAAAATTTCATTGCTCAAAATTATATTTAAAATTAAAATTTGCAATAAATTATTTATTTCTATCGAATTATTTATTTCTATTATTCCTATTTCTATTTCTATCGAAAAATGTTAAATCTATAACTTTCAATATTTTTTGTTATTATCTATTATATAACATAAAAATGCTAATAAATTAGTGCTAATAATTGCTAATGCTAATAAATTTCCTTTAAAAAGATTTAATTTAAGGAAAAAAATTGATTAAAACTTGGATTTGGTAAAAAAAGATTTCGTGAAAAAAAAAATCTGCTTCATTCATCAGTTCGTGGACTAATGAAAAATGTTGCCTTGCTCTTGTCGCTCTTTTATCGACACTTTTCGCGATTTTTTTATTATATTAAAATTTTAGAATTTTAGGATTTTAGGTAATTTTGTATTATTTAATATTTTATAATAAGAAAATTGAATAGATTCTGAAAAATAAGGTGGAGCTAACCATCTTCCATTCGTGAAAATAGTATTTTTGGGTGGTCATTTCCATTGATTTTTTTCCTCGATAATATCCTTTATAATTTGAAAACTTCAAAAAAAATTTATTCCTTTTACTTATCAGCCTTTTTCAATTGTTAATTCAAGCCGATTTTTCTTTTATTTCTTCCTCACTTTTTTTTGTGCATCCTCCAATTTTTCGACGCTGAATTTCACTTTCCTCACTATCGATCAAATTCAGAAGTTTAACTGCGTTTTGCCGGAATCTGCATCTGATTAAACATTTTTGCTCAGCATTCGCAACATAAAATCAAAAAGTAGTTGGTTGTTAGCCCATTTTCGTTCATTTTTTTGTGATCCTTTTTTTGTTTGAGTTGTTTTTTAAATGTGAAAATTTGCTCGAAAATGTTAGAAAAAACCAACGCCTTTAGCTAAAGTTTCATGATTCTGAATTTTTCGCCGAATTGAATTCATTCTCCAATATTTTTCTGGTTCAATTTAATTTAATTGAATTTAAATGCCTTTTTTCAAATCGAAAATACTTTTTAGAAGACTGTGAGATGAATAAAATGCATTGAGCATAGAAATGCTATAATAGAAATTTTCTTGTCACTTTTTTGGTATTTCAAAGCTTCAATTCAAAATTTTAAAAATTTTACAGACTTCTTTAAATAATATAATCATAGAGATTATATTATTCAGACTGAGGGCTTTTTTTTGAGAAGAAATGTAAATCTATGATAAAATATTGGTTTTAACTTTGTAAGAAGCATTTGTGAGTTTATTGGAATTGTTTGGTCTCATCAGTTTTAATATTTTCACGGATTAGTATTTAGTGTTATTAAATTAGGCCATTTTAAAATTCAATTAGACATTGATTTCAAAATGCTAGCTTTTTTGCGCTGCGCAAAGGTTATCTTGAATGAGTCAATATTATTATCTTATTCACCCCAACATTATATCATTAGAAGGTAAGAAAAAACAAAGGTTTTATACTTTTTTCTTACTTTATTTCCAGTGATTAATTTAATTTTGGCTAAAGCGATTTGTTAAATAGATTTTCGCCTTAATTGCATTATCTCGATTTCTAAGTCTATTTAATTACTAAAATTTTATGAAATATAGAAACACTTCAAGGAAAAAGTCACATATAAACATGATTTGAAGTGCAATTTTAAAGAAAGATCCGTTAATAATTGGCTATATTCTCATATTATTGTTAATAGTAACGGTCCACGACCACTTGAAATTATTTCAAAAAATTTTTTTCAAGGATTTTGGCGAAAATTCGACTAATGATTCATTTTTTGCAACAACCATAATGGCTGTATTCAAGAAATTAAAAAAATCCAAAGACAAAAATGCAATTCCGGAACCGGAACCGATTAAACAACTTGATTCAAGGTTCGGAATGGATTCATATCGAGATTTTTTCACACTTAAAAACTATTGGAAATCTGTCGATCGGAAGAAAGTCGAATCTGCAAATTTTCTTTTTTACAGGTTATATACACATTCTTATGACAATTTTATAAATTTTACAGACTTCTCCAATCCGTTAGAGGCGTTAGTATTTCTATTAATCGTTAAGGATTCTTGATAAGCTTATGCACATATATTTACACCATGCATGTGGTTAATCGAACGAATTTTAATAAGATTGGATCGTACTGCAAATTTTCCCATTCACTACTTTTGATTTGACTTTTAAACATTTTTCACTAATTTCGTTATTTCGACTAATCTTATCTATTCATTTTAGCCTTGTCTGATCCATTAGTTCTGAACCATGGAAAAAAATCTATTTGAACTAAATCAAAATTAAATAGCAAAATTGTTCGTAAACTAAAAATATTTGAATCTTGAATATTTAGTTTAAATTTCTTTTTGTAAGTATCAAATTGCTTTTATTGCTTTATTAATATCATATAATCGCTGTAATTAATAATTTGATTAAAATCGGCCATTAGCTTAAATCGCTTCTCCGCATTTTTCTGGGTGGCCTAAGTCAATTTACTGACGAATTTCCAAATTGAGTAGGAAGAAAGGTAAAGTAACAAAATCTAAGGCGGAAAAAAATTGAAAAAGTCTCTCGAGTTTTGAAATTTCACAGATGTATGAGATTTAAAGATGAATGCGTTGTCATGGCGTCCTTATAAAATACGAATAAAATCTCGGCCTTACTTTATTAGAAATTTCGTTTCTGTTAACGAGCTGCTGTAACTTCACTAATTAGTCGGGACATCACTGCTATCACTGCTATCCATTTATTAATTTATTGTTATTGTTCAGCATATCAAATAGTCAACGTTTCGCTTTTAATTTGTGTATTAGTAAGCACACCTCTTGTTACTAAATTTCTAATGAACTTTTCTTGTATCGACCGACATTTTTGGTTTACTTAGACATTTCGCGTTTCTAAGAAGTCACTACTGGAAATAAGATGGCTTAGTGGGTTATTGCTCAATTCGAAAGGCCAATACTAAGGTTCTATTCCCAGCAGGAGTAAACCTGTCCAAAAATTCGGCTAATGCTGGCGATTCACTTGTATTTCTATCGCCAAGGGACTCCATGACATATTAGTCCAGTGCGACAAGCCAGCGGAGCGAGTTTAACCAGAAATGGTGAAACTCTTAAAAAAAAAGAGAAGTTACTACTAGGAAATCGTCCATCAGTTATTTTTAAACCACGTTATTTTTAGCATCAATTACTCATTTTCAAAATTTCTCTAAGGCGTTTTTCAGTGATGAATCTGCTTTAAGTTGCATATTGGTGGATAATAATACTTGTGCAGAAGAGCTTAACTATTTTTGCTCAGTTAAGTTCAAATGAATTTCAAACTTATCATCATCTTTCAGTTGATTTAACTTTGAAATAAGTAATTGATTGTTTTTTTTAAAAAGAATCTGTAAAAGATGAGTTGTTCTGTAAATTTTTGAAAATTCACCTCATAATTTTGTTCGTGCAATGTTGAAAAAGTTATTTTATCGTCTAGTAAGTGGAGCGTAAACTTATTCTTGTTTATTTCTGGAAATGAGTAATTTTGTTAGCAATGCTGCAGCACTAATTCTTAGAACGACAGTGACAATGAGAAGATTACCCGAATAGCGTTAACGAAATGGGTTCTGGAAGCAGTGCTCAAGCACAAAAACAGCAAATTGAAACGAAGCGAGCAGTCGCCGATGAAACCATCGAAACCAAATGCGATCCACGATTACCTTATGCAAATTTTCGCGAACTTTTTACTCTCAAAAATTACTGGAAGACTATAAGACGTAACGATAAGGACTGCGCGAAGACGATGTTTGCCCAGTTAGTTACGGAATTTATTATTTACTTTTTGACTTAAAAATATTCACGATGCACGTAGGCACTTATCATTGATTTCATTACAATCTTGTTGAATTTCTCAATAAAAAAAACTTTTATATTAATGGAAATTGCTATCTAATGATCTATGGCTATTTTTTTACAATCTATTTCTTGTGGTCTACAAATTTTTAAAGTTTTTACCATTTTATCAATTT
Source organism: Dracunculus medinensis (assembly GCA_900625125.1). Taxonomy (NCBI): domain Eukaryota; kingdom Metazoa; phylum Nematoda; class Chromadorea; order Rhabditida; family Dracunculidae; genus Dracunculus; species Dracunculus medinensis. The sequence goes on along the minus strand of UYYG01000077.1, from coordinate 104,262 downwards.
ATCAATTCGTATGTAAATAAACTATGACTCGGGAAAAAAACAGTAGAAATAAACGATAGCCCTTTCAGAAGTACAAAGTAGAAAGATTCCTGAAATGCAAAGAAAACTGGAATAAAAAAAATCCATTTTTTAAATTTTATGGTCCGAAAATTCTTTCAACTTAATTCTTAATAATTAATTCTTAATTCTTAATAAAAGCAAACTCGCTTTATTATTAATATTGCTAGATAGATTTGAAAGCACCTTATCCCTTTAGGAAGCAGCCAACCTAAGCACACTGGTGTAAGCTGTTAGAACGAATATTTTTGGAATCCTCTAGTGCTTCAGAGATTTCATTCGGAGATTCGTCATGATTGATAACAAAGCCCTTTAGATACAAGTTATTTTGAAATCTTTCCTTTAATATAGTAAAATAATAAACCAAAAGGTGCGGAAATTTGGAAATGTATCGCCGATTTCACACGTACTTTATTTCGCTATTAGATTAGCCTTATGTTTTAAGTGAAAACTCATCTTAGTTTTCTGAGATTGATGTTTTCTTCGTTAAGGTATCTTAAAGAAAATGCTGATAAGAAAGCATTGTATCCAAAATTGAAAAATGTGGATGCAGGTACGATCAGTAGTGCGACTAACGACCCAGGATTCGAAGCAGTAGCTGCGGCTTATTTAAAGGTGTCATTTGATCAAACCAATTTTTATATTCGATTTCCTCAGTAATGCTTGCTATTTAGACGGAGAGAATTTTCAAAAAATTGCGCACACAACATATTAGTTACAGATAAGTGAAATTCAAAATGCTGTCACCATTAGACATTTTTTACCTTACCATTACCATTCAGTCAAGTTTTTTTTTGATTGCACCTGGCACAGCTTTTCGAAAGGTACCAAATGCATTGAGAAAATCAAACCTATTCAGGCTATTTCATATAAAGTTTATTTTAGGTGTTCGATGACGTTATTACGGCAGTTGAAGAAAAGCCAGCTGATGTAACAGATGCATGTGCTCGCCTCAATTCGATTGGCAAGATGCATCGAGCAAAAGTATGTTCTTCTTAAAATATCTTTGGTAAAGATTCTTAGGTACAAATTGTTTAAGAGTCATTTGCAATAAAATCCTCTTGCTTTGTCAAATTGAATCAATGTTAAATTATTATTGTTATTTGTTGTTATTCTTTATTATTATTATTATTACTATTATATAATATTATTATTAATATTGTTATCATTATTATCATTATCATTATTATTAATTATCATTGTAACGATATATATCATTTATTAAATACGCAATTTATATGCCATCTAACCTAAAAGTTACTGTAAATTTGCTTCAAAATTTTCTTCTGTTATTGGATATAACTGAGGAGCAAATTTCTCTACTAGCAAACCAAATTTTTACAAGGGATTTAACCATTTTGGCCTTGAATTATTTGTACATCAATGAGTTCTTTAGGGCAAGTATTAAAAAAGTGCAATATTTATAGTAATTAGCCAAATTTTTACAAGGGATTTAAAACAAATCAAATTTTAAAACTATTTTAAAACAAATTTCTTATCAAATTTTTGCTGTTTTCGTATTATTTTTTAATTTTCTCCTCTATAGAATTATGTTACACATAAAATTTGACTTTACATCAAGGTTAAATTAAATTATAAAACTTTTAGATTGGGCGGTGAGGCAATAATTAAACTAAATGACTTTATTATTGTTGTTCTTACAGAAAAATTATCATTTGTGGTTTAGTTGGTTGCACTGGTTATCAAGTAATATCTCTTTGTTAAAGAGTCATTTAGGAATAGAGATTATACGACCATCATCCACCGAGTGCATTTCACTTTAATGGGAGGTTTTATCCCTGACAAAGAACAGAAATTGAACCTAATATGAGTTGGTCTCAGTCGAGATAACATATCACATATGTCAGTCCAACATGATCTGCCATTAGAATGGGACTTTAATTGGTCATCTTGTGAGAGTAATTTTATCATAGTATTTCCTGTAGCGCTATTAAGTCTGTCTAGTCGTTTTAGTCCATTTTTCTACAGTATTTTACAATATTATTCATTTTTGATTATTCCTGAAAAAGAACTCATTTATTTCTTCTATTTTCTGAACGTCTCATTTTGTTAAGATCAGCGGTTTTAGTTAAAGATTTCTAAAGACTTGTGCAGTCGGTTATACATTTCTTAAAAATAGAATTAAGAAAGGAACTCGGATTACTTTGAAGGGAATTGTTAAGCAACCTCATTAATCAGAAAATAATCGGATTAGTCCTTAAAAAGATATTCTAACTGGTACATAAATACAAACATAAAATACATGCGACTATTAATTTGTCAAACTGTTCAATAATTAATTAAAAAAGATGGTAAGATGATTATCATAGCGAAAAGTATAAACAAAATTTTAGACGTGATTTTAGATTGTTAAACTTTTCTATAACTTGTTTAGCAGGAAATAAAACTTCCAAATTTTATTTGGATAACTCGGCTCGAAATTAGCTTTCATGTGATGAATTTTAAACAAATTTAAACTGAAAATTAAAAACGAGAATTGTCAACAGTTAATCGTTTTTGGTTGCTTTGGCGACAAATAGCTAACGCTTGACGGGAGTAAATCTTGCCAAACACCAAGTGGTTCTAAATTATTTTGTCAAAAAGAGAGCTGCACAATGAGGGAGAAATATTTATTTATATGTATTTTTTGTTATGCTCAACTCTTCAACTAATATTCAAGTTACACTCCATTAAGGATAATTTGAAACTAAACTTACAAAAATAGTTTGTTTAACTCGAAAAGATTCTCTTATGGGAGCCAGTCACTAAAATCGTGTCTGTTGATCAGTTATTTCGCATCACTGAATCTCCAAATAATCGAATTTTCAGCGAACCATTTCGAAATGATTCTTTTATGAGAAAAAATCAAAAATTTTCCTTTTTCTTTCTAATTCTAATTCTATATTTTAAATTATCAGGTAATATTGAAAAAAATATTTGAACTGGACTGTTAGGCTGGCACCGCTGGTCGCAAGGATAAGGCGTTTCTAAGGCCTCCCGATCCAATACCATAGTGTCTTTAATTAATCGCACTGTAGATGGATAGAAATCTTTTATTTTCTTCAGTCAAATATTTTCTTCAATCAGAAATGGAACTGTGTCATTTATATTGCATATTGCAGGTGTCAGGAATGGATGGGAGCCAATTCCAAGCGATGGAAGAACCATTTTTACATATGGTCAATGAAATTTTGCAAGATAGGTACAACGATAAAGCTGAGAGCCTTTTCAGGAAGTTCTATCAGTTTTGCATCAAACATATGCTAGAAGGCTTCAATTCGTAGGTTTGTCAGAAAACAATTGAATATTGAGTAGTGCTTTTTCGTCCCAATTTAACATTTCTATTCATTCTATTGATTTTCGTTTCGTCTTCTCAAAAATATTTTCGTACGCTAAATATTGTATTTATTTATTAAAGATGGATCTTTAATGATAAACGACATGAATATCAGAGGACCGTCGAATCCATTAGAGCGCTCGAGAGAAATTCTTTCTCTTAGGAATTCTGAATAATTAAAAGCGCATAAGACGTAAGAACAGATACAGCTAAGTAAAAATTAAATTCGACTAGAATTAAAATGGGGCAAAAATTATCAAAAGTTTCATCAGAGTTTTGCCCACACACGAAATAATAACAACCATAACGAACGTATAAAAATACTGCGGAATTTTTTCCATCGTCTTCCAGTTAAACATTCATTTATTGCGCAACACCAGATAAATGAAAAATCTCTCTTCGTTTTTTAAATTAGCTAGAAGGGTCAAGTAAATTTTTAAAAAAGGATAATTTACGTTATGTTCCGCACCTTCTAATAGTATTCATAATTTCTGGTTTGGTTAGCTATTAGGATGAGACATCAGAAGTCAGATTTCAGATTTCACCAGAAATCCACATGAGCATCTGTTGAGTACTGTGATTCTCCAGTCAGTCACCATTTTAAACAATAGGTTTATTCTCGTCATGGAACAGAATCGAATTGATTTAGTTTTAATTATGTCAACTTATTTATGTCCGAGTTAGCCTCGAAATTTCATCATTTTGTTCTTGATATTTTTAAAGGTAAAATCACAGTTTCTCGGTATCCTAATGCTTTTATAGGAAAGAATAAAAAGTAGGCAAATAACAAGTTATGCCCGATTAATTTTATTTTACTAATTTAACACTTTTCATTTCTACGGGTCATTTTTATTATTCCATTTTCCATTATTTTAATAAACTTTTTATTCACAAATAAGTCGACGGTCCATTGCATCATTGGAGAGCGCATTTATATTATCCACTGGAGAAAAAGAAATCAGGAAACAGTTACTCACTCCTGTGATGCAGAATAATCACTAATAAAAATTCATGCTAATTAAATAGTAAATATAAATAGCATAAAATATATAATGTAGTTAGTGCCTTTCATGCACTTTTTTTTTTATGAATAATTCTCACCATTACTTGTTAGGCTCGCTGCGCTGGCTTATCGCACTAGATATACCAGAAGTCCTTTGGCGATAGAAGTACAGGTGAGTCGCCAGCATCACTCGGTTTACTCCTGGGGGAATAGAAAACCTCAGCAACGGCATTCCGAATTAATCAACAACCCACTGATTCCCCTTTCACGCAGATATCATGGAAGTATAGTAAGTCTTAATTAAGTTAACGCTTAAAAATCCAAATCTTATAAGTTGTGCAGGTGTTAACTTTTGCGACTTTGCTGGACCATTGTGAAGCTCGAATAAGTCAAAAATGTTAATCTTATAATAATTTGCTGAATATTATCGGAAATTTACTTCTCACTCCCCCCACAGTTTCATCTGTAATCTGCTTCACTATTTGCACGAAGCGAATCAGGTTGATTTTTTTTGTTTTCCTATTTTATTTCACAGGATTGATGGTCGGCATTGCGTTTAATATTAATACAACTAATTCACTACGAAATACAAAGGATATATGGATAAAAAAAGCAATGAATTAAAGGCCATTTACTAAAATAAAATTAAAAGAGATTGTTGCTGAACAAATTCACGATCGTTCTTCGATGAATAAAAAATTGTTAGAAAAGATATTTATATTTATATAAATATTTATTTATATAAATATTTATAAATATTTATGATATTTAAAGAACGAGAGGAAACAAATCGCTTTAAAATCAAGTTTTATCTTCGTTCGTGATTTCTTCTAATTTTTAGAAACCAATTAGTTGTTGACGAATAGTGCAAAGTCAAATCAATTTCTAAAAAACTCCCTAACTTACAATAAATAAACGAATTTTATAAGTTAGTAATTAATTAAAGATTTGATTTTGTTCATTTATGAAAAGAATAAAAAACATGGAAATTTCTGAAAATAAGTAAAATTTAAGTAAAATTAAAATTAAGTAAAATTTTTGTGGCAAAAATCCTTTGTGGGAAACTCATTATATGCACAAATCCGCATTGTGAAAATCTATATTTCATACGAACTTTTTGTTAATTACTATATGCTGCGTGTTATAATCATTGCACACATAGGTGCATGTTGTGGCAACATAAATATTGTATATAAATATTGTATATAGATGTGTTATTATTTATAAAGGTACGGAATACTGAATGTAAATATTACATAAGTGCATACGTGTGTGTTTTGGTGGCCTACTTTTTGTAATAAACCGCTTACGGTGAAATCCTCAAATTTTTGCAATCCTCCACACTTTATTTTGAAAATTACAACAGTTGATTATGTCAGCCTGAAGAGACAAATCAGTTGACCATTAATCTTGTTCGGCTTGGGTCATTCGCTAAATTGAAACCTTCTTATTCTAATCACCACTCATTAATCACCAGCTCTCATCATTACTGGTTTCACTGGTTAGCAAGAGTGAGACGTTTCCAAGATGCGCAACCTGATGCCATCGTCGATAGTAATAGAAGCCACTTTTTTTTCTGTCGTCTAAGTCCATATATTGCTGGTCCATCTATGTTCAAAATTTAATAATTGAAAATCAAATCAAATTATTGGAATGATGAAAATAAATCAAATTGCATTTTTTCAATAAATAGCGCCTTTTTAAAAAAAAAATTTTTGTAAAAATTTTTTGATGATTTCCTCACCATTCTTCTTCACATTTGCCTATTATTTTCGCCTATTAATAATTTATTCGAATTTATCCACAATCGATTTCATTCATGATTGTGGAATGATTTTGTTTTTTCGTATTTTACTAACAAATAAGATGTTTTTTTAATCGGTTCGCTAATTTCGCCACGACTTGTTCAGTTGGATCCCACAACAGTGATGGGTTCTTGCTAAATTTATTTAAGCACCATAAGCTTGCATTGATTTATGAAATGTAGCGAACAAATTTTGCAAATCTTTTTTTGTCACAAATCATTTGGTATGATGCAATGGTCCTCTGCTATGAACTCGAATTTCTCTTATTCCTTCTAATTCATCTTATCTCTTTCTACAACTTTCCTCAAACTCCCATTTTTCATAAAATTACATGACACTGTAAAACAAGGGGGCAATCAAATGATTTCGAATATTGTTGTTAATTCCAATCTTTTTGGCTGTCTTCCCCCTTTTTGCCGTGATTTTAATTTTTGTTGCGGATCTATGTTACTAATTCTTTATTTTTTTTTTGAATAAAGTTTCATTTTTTTGTTCTGTTCACAATTTCGCTATAGCAGGAACATTGAGAGAGAAAAGTTGCGTTATATTCCTTCTTCCTGTCATTTTTCAAAGAAATCGGAAATATTTCAGCTTTATTTCAATTTTCATTCGGTAAAGTTACTATTGTTTCCTCATATTCTCGAGAATTTTTGCTGAAATCTTCGAAATTTTCGAGTTCCGTTGAAAATTTATGGCACCACAATCTATTTAAAATATTGAGTGAATTTATTGGTTTTTTTTTCAATTGCTATAATTCGTTTATTATTTTTTGATTTATTTTTTGTCATGAAACGCTTACTCACTTAGTTCGTATAATGCTCATATAACTTGCCTAGACTGGTCCGATCTACCAGCTTGGGTTTTTCTAACAACAGCTCGCACCTTTATCGATTAATTACATCCAATGTCATAGCTGAATTAACAGAAACCAACTTTTCCCATCGTTTAAGCCCATATATCGCTGAGACGCCCGTTTGCTCAAAATTTTCCTGATCATATCTTCCTTGATTATACCACCATCTTTTTAACGTCATCCATCACAGTTCCTAGCCTATAGCGAGATGTGCACATATCCTCAAGATGAGCGAAGAACATGGAAACATGGCCTATCCTATAGGATAATATGATGCAATAAATGCAAATATTATTCGTAGATAAATGCAACAATATGAGATTCTATCAATATTATCCATATTTTTAATTCGATTACATAATTCATCTTGTTTTCTAAAATTTTATTAGTAAGGAGAATCAAGATTTTTTGAAACATTTGGGATCATTACGATGACCACAAAAAATGTGCCTTAGGCAGGAATAGTCAAGCGTAGTTAGATCATGCAGCACTCTCATCGGCTATGTTTCACATCTGCTTAGTAGGACTGTTCGCTGTACCTTGACAAACGCAAACTTTCGTTTTAGTGGTGATTTCAAGGCGATTTCAAGTCAGACCGAAGAAAGTATTTCTATTTATGGCAATCTGAACTTGAATTTCATCTTTTAGACCATTTGACTGGACCCAAAATATTTGAAAGTTTGCTTATTTAATAAAAATTGCTCATTCTAACTTTTAAAATTGCTTGTTACTGAATTGGTTTGCAGATGAATCGTGCAAATTTGAATTCGTAATGTGGAAAACTGAATAAGTAGGCAATCAGAAAACGATTAACAGAAAAATCAACTAATTCATTGCAAAACGAGAAAAATCAACTAATTCATTTTCGAGAACAACATACGTATTCGTTCCATTACTTCTTCGATTTTTGCTGGCAGTGAACACGTCCATCCGTTCTAGTAAGCATTCCGTGATGATGGCGAATTCCGTTATTTAATCATGCATGTTATGTTAGTTTCGCAATAAAGGAAAGGAATAAGAAATTTTATTTGTCAAAGTCGCGCTTAAAGTCGTATTTTTTCGAGGTCGTTGAAGACGAAGTCCAGAATTAATCGGACCCCTTGAAGGCATTCCTACGATATATAACATACAATAATAAATAACAATAACGAATTTTTTTGGTGAATATGACCCGCATTTAGAAAATGACATCGATATAAAAACGTTCGTTTCACTTTTGATTTCAAAATTATTTCATGGAAAATGATGGCAGTGCAAATAATTTTGCATTTACAAATGTACGGAGCGAAATAATCAAGTGCAATGCTGTAAGAGGTAAACAGCAAAGAAAGTGAAATCGGGGTAAATCTCTTGGTATAAACGGTGTGATCTATGCGCTCAAACGGATTGCGGGCAAAATCATTTCACCATAACACTGAGTGATAGTATACAGACCACAAATGGTATGTGAAGAAAAACCGACCACCTTCTGACTCGATGTGTCGAATGGTGAAGACGGCCGCATCCACATTTGATTTTAATAATGCTCGATACATAGTCGCTCTAATCTATTGAAAAATTTCTGTTGTGTTTGTTCCACTTTATTGTTAATTATTTATTAATTGCAGAGTTAAATAACTTTACATTTATGGTGATAATCTTTGGTGAGCTCCATTCAATAGATGGATTTTAGAACTGCTGAAAGTGTTTATTTGTAATACCCACTCGCAGGACAGATATAAATATCTGAAACGTCTTTTTAAAAAATCCTAAAATTCAGCTAAAATCTTTCATATAGAAGGACTGTTCTCTTTGATAGTGTCAAATCTGGAAAAGAAATGCTTTTATTCACCATACTTCCAAACAAAGTTGCTTGGTAATATTATTAGTAGTATCAAAGAACGGCCGGAAATAAAAGAGGGCAGAATGGCTGTTAATTGTTGGTCGACTTGGAACGCTAGGGTCCCACATTCGGCAGGAGCAAACGTATCGTCAAAAACCCAGATGATGCTGGCGACTCACCTGTACTTCTATCGTCATGATTCCCCAGCAAAATTTGTCTGGTTCAATGGGTCAGCTGAGTGTTTCTAACCAACAGTGGTGAGATTTTTTTTAGAAGTTTCCAGATTTTTTACCGAAAATATTTCCTGATATTGATATTTTGTGCAAATATCGTTTAAAATATTGATGAGAAGATAGCAAACAGTTTTTTTCAATCAGAAAAAAATTCCGATATTCGTTCACGGTTCATACGAACAATTTTTCGCAAAAATGATTGATGTAAAAGAAAACAAAATTCATGACTTTTGTATAACAAACAGGGAAATATAGATGTGACAAACAGCTGAATAAATGTTTCACGTTGCTGCACAATTAATTTGATGTTTTCGCTGAAATCAGACCATCCAAAGAAAACTTCATTCATTTTTCTCAGTTTTTCTTCACAGTGAAAAGAATCCATATCACCGATTTTCCAAAACTTTTGTCAAATCACATTATGTGCATGTTTAAAAAGGTTTGAGGAAAAATCTAGATTAACAGGACTCGAGTAAATTCGCATTTAAAATCTCTATATTAACTAACGAATCTGTGAATGAACTCGTAATAATCACATCCACCCTTAAGATAAATAGAGAGATATTTTACGAAAAATATGCAAAGATCATTGATAAATTACTTTCGAGAAAACACTAAAAAAATAGAAATTTTGTTAAAATCCTTTTTCCTTTTTTTAAACTATTAGTATTTGCTAATACTTTTTTTCACTTTTTTTTACAAATTGGTTTTCGATAGATAGCCTTCATTTCAAAAATAATAACTCTATAAGAAAATATAATATATAACGCACTGCTATAGAATTAATAAACAAAGATACAAAGCCAAGTAATCCGATATTGCAAATTAAAATCATCTCTCCTCAAATTTTTTAATTGCTGCGATCAAATGTCTGCTGTTTCTTGCTTAACAGAAACCTAAAGAATTCTATTTTTATTAGATTGAAACTAAAAAAATAATAAAAATTTATTCAAAAACCTAATCGGTTAAAAAATATAATAATGGCACCAGAAAAAAAGTGGAGTTTTTTCGTTTCACCATAGTTTACCTTAACGAGTTCTTATGAATTTAGAACAAATACGAAAATACAAATAGAAACCACCAACCTTATATATAATCCGTTTAATAATATAATAAACACTGCAATAATACCAACACCTATCATTATTTTTTTATTTATTATTTCTTGCCGAAACTCTTCGCTCGGATCGAAAAAATGACTCCTTGAAGAATACAGTGTTTTCCTGTCAGCAAAATGTATCGTTCTTCTTATAGATTCGGCCTCGTAAGAACCTGGACTCACCTGAAAAAGTCTTAAAAAGTCTTAAAATCCCTGTTATCACTTTAATCATCCTTATAAATACCGTAAAAACTTGCGATTTGGATTTATTTAACACAGTATTTTATTAAATCATTCATACGAAAATGAAGCAGAAAAATAATGGCTGGCGGTGTTCTCAAACAAATTTGAGCTAATGGACAAAACGAAAATCAAAAAATTATTTTACTGATATGAAATTTTAGGGAATCAACAATAAATCAATATTTTTTTTTTTAATAATTTAAGAAAATCTGAACTGAAATTTAAGAACTGAAAATCAGAAAAAAATTAAAATTTGCCTCCTTATTATGTCCTTTATTCATGGAATTAACTTGACGATCATACCATTCTCTTTTGTCTGCACGTTTAAGCACATCGTATGCAGCTTTAATTTCCATGAATTTTTCTGTGGGTGACTGGCCATCATAACTTTTTTGAATAGTTTTCTTTCCATCAGGATGTACCTAAAGCTGGCAGTTTTAGTTAAATCAGTAGTAGAAACTTATGCTTTAAATGTTTTTAAAAAATGAACTGGAAAACTACCAAAAAAGTCAGATTATAGGCTTGAAAATCACATGAATGGGAATTTTATTTATACAATGAGATATCTGCAACATGCCAATTCACAATTACTTCTAATAAAAGAAAAGCAGAAAATAAAACTTTGGATAACCACTAACCTCCCGCGATTTCTCGGCGAAAGCTCTTTTTATTTCTTCAAGAGTTGCATCTTGACTGAGACCAAGAATTTCATAAAAATTTTTTTTTCTGGAAATGTGCTCTTTTTGAGCAAAACAATTTATATAAAGATTTTTAAATATTACATAAGTCGCCTTATATTTATCGTTAAATTTTCCTAATATCGAAATACTGGAAAATCTGAAATATGAAAAAACCTATGTTGACTTCATTAAAACGAATATCTAAGATTTCTGAAAAATAAAAAAAGGTTTTTGGTTATCTGATCAACACCGCAAGTACTACTATAAATTATCAAAGAAGCTATATAGCATTGATAGGTGAATGAGCTTAGGAAAGGGAATGAGCATACAAACATAATGATGACTCTGCCTCATTTCGGATCATAAAATCGAACAAAAGAGAAATGCATAACCCACTTGGGCATATACGAGACAGTTCTTAAGATGACACGACGTTTAGGGAAGCACGAGAAGCAAGAAAATGCTTGACTTAGTTTGGCATAACTTCTGTGTAGCATTTTCCATAAACATAAACATATTCCATTTCAGATTTCAGTTGATAACCATAGAGACATCGCCTCAGAATATTTGCTGAAGTGATAAAAAAACTTAAAATGTTTTTATCGTTTTGTAATCGATCGCAACTCCAGTTCCCTATATTAGAAAGGAAAAAGCCATTTTTTAAATATTTAATTCAAATATCAATCGATATTATCAACCGATATTTCAAGTGTCTAAAATTTAAAATTTAAGAAATTGCTTTCATTTATCTGAACTCCATTTTTTAAAAGCAATGTAGAATTAAAAAATTAATCACCAAAAATTTCACCAAAATGGAATACTCTGAACTACATACTGTGAACACTGACTAAGAGAAATAATTAAGAAATTTTGGTTGAAATCCGATGAAAATAATGCCTTCTAAAACAAAATTGGCATAATTTATTATTGGCATAATTAAAAGTAAAATTAAAAGTAAAAGTAATTTTATGAATAAAAATGAAATCAACCAAAAAATGTAAAACAATTATTTATTAGTGCTAATGAAAGAAACCAGTACTAAAAAACTTTTAATAAAAAACTGTCCGAAATTTTCTCGCTTATCACCATCACCATTCTTTGAGGGTTTTTCGGAGTAGATTTTAACCAAATTTAGTGAATAAGTGCCAAATGAATATTGAATGGCTATAGTTTCCGTGACAGGCACAATCATGGCAATAATTTCAGGCTAGCAAATGAGTCCACAACAAAAAATACCATGAAAAATAGAAACAATGATAAATATCAAATTAAAATATTTTTTGAACTATAAACTATGAACTATAAGTGTCCAAAAAAAGCATAAGAAATTTGATTAGTCAATTAATTAATTTTATGAAAAAGAATAATTTAATTAAGATTAATTTTCAATATTATGATCAATTGCACTCCTCGATGTGTTCACGACAAGGCTTGACTTCGGTACAATTGAATGCCTAACTTCAGTAATGCTTGTTGGTGTTTGATAATTCGAATCCAATTCTAATTCAATTTGTCGCCTTCGTCGATCCTCATCAATTGATAAGTCAAGATAAGGTATTTCTTCATCTTTTCTTATTCTTGTCTCGATGAAATAACCTATAGTTCCAATGGCAAGAGCAGCAGGAAATATTAAAATCCTCATCAGTTTATCTGAAATAAAATTTTTACAGTACCAAAATCTCCTTTTTGATTATTTCTTTGATGGGAACTTCCCCATTGTGCCACATTACGTCACAATCAAGCCAATCACGCGCATTTTACATACGTTTTTCCTTGCTTGCTTTCTGCTTTATGCTTGAGAGAAAAACTGTGCGAGAGAGGTGCAATCTGAGGACGTGCCAGAAAATGACGAGGTTTATTGTCGCTGATAAGGGACCTAAACCACCAAATCCTCAGCATCTTCCTGAGTTAAAATACTTTTAATGACAAGAGGCTTACTGCTGGATAAAGGACAGAACCAGAGATCAAAAATATGGTCGGTCGGTTTCTAGATCAAAATCGAAGCAAATCAAATCTTTAAAATTTTTATCTATAAAATATGAATAAAGAAACCTGATTTAACAATCGCTCTCAAATACCACATTTTGTAAATTTTTCATTGGAATTCGCTGTTTACAAAATCCAAATGAAGCTAAGCATCTGCAATCACAGAGCACCCGTAGAACATTTTTTGAACTTCTTAACCACGATACAAACAATATGTGGACTCTTACTTGAATGACCCTCGCCCACAAAAAATCCTATCTATTCTCTTGATTTTTCTCTAGTCTTCCATTTAAACCGTCCTCCAGTCTTTAAATTCCTTCCCACAGCTGCACTATTCTCTTACCAATGATTTCGTTCAACAGTAAAGGTTTCTGTTTTTTCATCCAATCGCAGTATTTTTTCCCGCATTATCGAAAATTTGCGACAAGTAAGAAAAGATTGACGCTGTCTGAGGATCGGAGGAAAATACATCAGTAATCCAAAAACTGACCAGATCGTTATCAAATATTTCAAAAGAGATCTAAAATTATCCACGTCCTAATTATGATATCCTATGCATTTTCACAGTCTACAACTCAGACCTATGATGCGTCTCAGCTGCAGGTAGATCGTTTGGGATACCATCTTATTTAGAAAACTGCGACATAAATAAATTTTTGACTCAATTCTAAACGATATTTTCCGACAAAAAATAATTTGCTTACACCATCGCCCATCCGAACCACCACTTATAACCAAAACAGCTATCACGCAACACCAAACAATAATTTACTATTCAAACATCGCTATAGTAATCGAACAATCGTTTTAGGACGTAATTAAATTTGAAAAAAATCTTCTACATTGTACTTCGTTTTTTCCGTCTAAATTAATGCTTTAACTTTTTGTTTCGGTGAATTGGTGAATGGTACAAGTCTAGAATCTGGCCAGATCTACATTAATTTCTGCTGGTTTATTGCTTGCAATTGGTTGTTTTGAAATAGTATAGTAAGCGAGGAGAGTCAAGAAAGATGGACGTTTTATACATTTTGTTTATCAGTGCGCGCGGTTGGGTGTACTGCGACAAATCGTTCGTTTTTGTAACTTTTTCGTTGATATTTTGGCTAAAAAAGGGAATGATTTATGTCAAGCTGGGGTTGCCGACTATGCTACATGCCCACGCAGCTTCTGTCTAAAGTGTCTTATTCATGTCTGGAGATAGCGCTTTCATTATTTTAAAGGTGGAAATTTGTAAATGGCGTTATTTTTTAAGTTTGACTTTTTCAGGTTCATTTATTAGGGAAAATTACATTGGAGAACTTCATTTGTACTGTTCGAATATTTAAAATATTTAAATTTATTTTCTTTAAGACTGTGCAGTTCGATAGAATATCATTTATTTGATTATGGTTCCTAAATGTTTTAAAAAGTCGTGGAATATATTATAGAAATAACGGAATTATTATAGTTGATAGAACTGCTCAAAAGAAATGCGCACACCCATCGTGCGGTGACTAGGATGATCAGTTTCATATTGCAATTATCCACCTGTTGCTCGCGCATGTATGTTTTTTTGGTCCACAGTCTGTGGAAATAGTCACTCTACGCAACATACAACTGTACGCATAAATGCAACCCTCATGTAGGCATCATCCTTAAGCACGAATCAAAATTTTTTTCAGTTATCTTGATACTATGAATTTGGCAAAAAATCAAGCGAAGATTTCAATGGATGATCCGTTAGAAACGTTGAATGATGATTGCTTATCAGTTTTGTCAAAGGGGATTATCACAGATGGCAGTGATGATGGTGATGAACGAACGGTATTTCTTTCCTCAGTTGTGCTTAAATGGTTTTTTTTGAACGGAAAATTGATGATTTTTTCTAGCGATTGAAAAAGTTATTGAAATTCAGTCGAAATTTCGAAATTTGAATTTTTGTACAGAATATCATCTGTATTTGTTTAAATATTTCTTTAAAAATTTTATTTAAATTTTGTAATTCATTTAGCTCTCATTTTAAGTTTTAATCACATAATGTATCGTATAATTCGCACCACGTAACTTTCTTTTATTCTTTTTCACTGTTAAATTTGCTATAAAATAACAAATAAATAAAATTTTCATAAAGTATTAAAATAAGTGCTGATGGATTTGTTAACATTTTTTCCGAAGTTTTTTGAATTTCTGAAAATTTATTTCATACTACAGATTTGTTATTGATTAGCATAATGATATATGGTTATAATCCTTTAAATTTTTTTAAAGCATCGAACAGAGGAAATAAATGTGGATCTTTCTATTAATAATACTTTGGTGGTGGATATATCAGATGCATTGTCTGAACGCGATAAGGTTTGCTTATTTTTTGTTAAAAAATTAATTTTTCAGATCCTTTTCTGTTAAATTATTAAAACAATGTTGTTTTCATTTTTTTGCGATTTTTCATGAAATTTTCAATTCTTAAAATAATTTTTATTGCGGATTGATTTCTGCGAATCCTTTTGCGACCATTTTTATTCAAATACGTGATTTCATTTAATCTAGCATCTTTTTATATAATATTATAATAGATGTGAATTTACAGGTGAAATATACAGTGCATACAAAAACGACTATGCTCGAATTTGCAAAATGTGAAATGAGTGTTGTGCGAGAACATGAGGAATTTATTTGGTTGCATTCATGTTTAGAAGATAACGAAGCATATGCTGGATTTATTGTTAGATTTCCCAGTTTTATGAGAATTCAAGTTTGTAATACTATGATTTCGGATAATTACCTAAATTACATAATAATACCTAATTTTACATTTTGCCTTGGTTTCACTGAAGACCATCAAAACCCGTTGGAAATTTCATTTTCTCATTTCTCATTTTACGTTTATTTCTTTGATTTTTTATGGCTGTTTGGTAAATATATTTTGGTAAATATAATGGTAAATATATTTTTGGAAATTGTTTTTAGACCATGGATATCCTAGATCTCTTTTTTTTGAAGAACGTTTCTAATAAGGCTTGCTATAGTGATTTGTTGAGCTGGACAGCTTTTACCAGGGTATCACTTGGCTGTCACATCAGCAAGAACATCTGAATTCCCATTCGATGAAGAGGTTTAGACGGACAGTTTCATAACATAAAAATAATATCTTGAAATTAAATAATTCTAAAAACTGTTTTTCAGATTCCTCCTTCTCCACCACGACCTGATTTTGATGCTTCACGTGAGAAATTGCAAAGGCTTGGTGAAAATGAAGCAACAATGACGAAGGAGGAGTTTCTAAAAACAAAACAAGAGTTGGAACAGTACGTCTTACTTTTTTTTTTAAGAAAACAGTTTTTTAGATGATTTTCAAGAATATAAGGTAGCCAGGTAGAAAGTTTAGGAACTCTTTGGAATTTTGCTTTATTCAGATGATTTTATTTATTCAAAAATAGATTTTTTTTGGCCGCAAGAATTTTCCGTTTAATTAATTATGTGATAATTATGTGATTTTGTAATTTTTTTTCAGAGAATATTTAGCAACATTTAAAAAAACTGTCGCAATGCATGAAGTATTTTTGTGTCGATTAGCGGCTCATCCAATTTTTAGACAAGATCCAAATTTTAGAATTTTTTTAGAATATGACCAAGAGGTAATTTTTCAAATGCAAAATTTTCGGGTAAATTGTGAAAATTTCGTTCTTTTTTGTTTTTTTTTTTTCAATTTAGCATTTAATTTATATTGCTGTTTCATTTTATAATGAAATATAATTTGCTGCGACATTTACGACATTTACGACATTTTTCCAATTATTTATATTGCATATATGAATTACCAATCTTCAGTCTTTAGCTGTGTGTGCGAGGCAAGAACAAGAAGGAATTAATGGGATCATTATGGAAGCGTTTCACCCAATCGGCTGATGAAGTATTATTATCTGGGCAGGTTAGCAATTAATAATATTTTTGCAGTTAGAATCGTCATTGAAATTTCATTCAAATTTTGATGAATTTTTCTGTAACTTTTCCTTATTTTTTGCATTAAATCGTCCTGTCAATGAAATTCTGGAAAAAAATAATAATAGTAATAATAATAGTTTTAGAAGGATGTAGACGATTTTTTCGATCATGAACGCAATTATCTTGTTGAATATTATGCACATATCAAAGACGCAACCAGCAAATCAGACCGTATTGCACGCTTAAGAAAAAGTTTGTTTCTTTAACAAAGTTTTTTTAAATGGTTTTTCATAGGAATTTCCTAAAGCTTCGAAATATCTGCGGTTTATCTTATTGCTCTCGTTGATTTATTTTTGGAAAAAACATATCTATATTTATTTATTTATTTCTGTTTCTGGTAGTTTTCTGATACCTTCATGTTTTTTTTTCTTTTTTTATTTTATTTTCCTCTTTCATCACCATTTGGCACTGTGTATGAAGTCATTGGGTTTTCAGTTCGTTAAAATAAGTATTTCCTTTTTATTTTTTATGCTCAACTATTAATTCATAAGTATTAAGAAACATTATCTTAGTTTTTTCTAAGTGGTTGTTGTGACAGTTTATTATGATAATGCATCATATTTTATAGCAAAATATATAATCTGGAATTGATCAATAGCTGGTGCTAAAATATCTTTGAAATTTAATTTAAGACTGCAATTTCGGATGCTTTTATGTTTATAAAATTATCTGATTTTACTCATTGCTCTTACATTAACAGATTATTTGGTGGTACATATTTGGTAGTAAGTATGCAGAGGGACGTGGTAAAACGATTCTAAGATTTGAGAATGAAATGAGTTTGCTCGAAATCTCTCAAGGGAATCGAATAACTGTCCATCGATTCTGCGCACACGCGGCGAGGTCTTGGGTGTAGCGTCGTGGAACATTACGGATATCGCTAGTCAGTCATTTTCCGCACCCTATCCAAATACCATGTAGATATCGCTTGTTTGTTAGATATGCATCTTTCTCATTTCGAGTCTCCAATAATTATTAAACTTGGCCCTATGCAGAGAGGGAAATTAAAGGGAAATTCTGTACTATTTGGTCATCAATATGTATGGTCCTGTTTTATGCGCTGATTTTCCAACTCTCAAATTATATCATTATTGCTGCGGTTAAAAAAAAAAAAAAGTAGTTGGAATTGAGTTTGACGACGTGGTCTATTCTTTGGATGAATTAATTTCCATCAGGGCTACGCCTTTTCCTCTATATTCGACTTTACAGTAGATTGGGTTGTGGACGCTGCTTGCTGGTACTTAAGAGTTTTGCAATTCGGTCTTGAGCAGTTCATATATTTTGCATACTTTGCTGACATAGTCCTTTTTGCTGACAGTTATGAAGGGATGCAAGAAATGCTAGACAGCGTATCAACTAACACCTGCAAAAACTTGACTCAGGATCAGTGCGAATATAACGAAATTATTTTGCATATTTTGCATATTTGTCAGTTCATTATGGGTTGAGAAAATGGTAGATTTTAAATATGCACTATTATGGTCAAATTTAGGGCAAAATTGTAGCCCTTAATCCTGATTAATCGCTTCTCGAAATATGTTCTTTTGTCAAGCGAAACTTCTATGAAATTGCGGCGATATCCTAATCAAAATCCCCATTTAGGCTGCAATCATCCTCTTATGTAGCTGCGAATTTAACTGAATAAGTGGTCCAGTGACATGTGGGCTTAAGCGATGGAAAAAAGGAATGACTTTTTTACTCTCATATATGGCATGAGATCGAGTGTTTTCAAACACATTACCTTTGTAGCAAGCGCATCCAACAGAACCAGTTTAACCAGTAATGATGAAAGCTATTAGAAGAAGAAAGGAGAGGATCCAAGGAACTGCAAAAAAAGAATCAAAGAAAGTTTTAAAAATTTTTCTTTTTTATATCTCTTAAAGTCCCATATAATTCAGTCACCAGATGATACGGGAAGGGCTAAAAAAAGGTTAAAGACCCATGATTTTATATATTTTCATTCTTATGATTATTTTTCTTATTTATCGTGAAATCTAAAACTCTTTCTTATCTCTTATCTCTTCTTTCTTTTTTTCTAACAGATCTCAGCAATACTGGCTGAGCTGGTTCCGCTGGCTATAAAGGTACGACGTCTCCAAGCCGCTCGATCCGACGCCATTGCTAGTAGTAAGGGAAGTTATTCCTTTTTCCCTCGTCTGAGTCCATATATCTCTGGTATCTCTATACATTCAAAATCTTTCCTGACTGTATCAGTCCAGGTCTTGATTGGCCCTCTTCACTTTTGACACCAACCATCACAGGGTTCGGCAAATAGCGAACGAAATATGCATCAATTTCCATGGTGGAAGGAGAACATGACCCTAACCAGCGAAGGCAACGTGATAATCTTATTAATACAGTTGGTATTTGAGCGAAGTTGGGTACGTTCATGTGCGATTTTATCAACTCTGCGAACCAGTGAAATATGTCTTAGATATAATTGGTCAAAGGCTGATGGATTCTTAAATATCTTCCTCTCTCATTAGCCATGTGTCGCAGCCATATAGCAAGATCGAAGGAATCGCGACTAGATAGGCGGAGACTTTAGTTTTTATGGTGATCTCGCGACGGCTCCATAAAGGTTTTCGTCAACCGGAAAAACACATCTAGCTGCTGTTATCCGGATTGTAATTTCATCTTTTGCTTGGTCGTTTGGGATTAGAGTGGATCCAAAATATTTAAAATCGTATATTTCCTCAACTAGCAATGAGTTGATAAAAATATGTATTTTATATACATATTTATGTATTTTATATAAACAGCTTATATATAGCTTCTTTCCTTTCACTTTCTTTTTTCCATTGATTCTGAATCCAGTTCTCGCTGAAGTTGTTGATACATTGTTTAGCATTATTTATATTTTATTATAGATATTAACAAAAAGGACTATATTATCAGCGGTCTATATTACTCAGTCTGACCCTATGAACTAATTTGTACTAGCTATTTCTCTTGTGTGCCGACAAGAGATTATCCAGTCTATCGCATAGTTGAATATTAGGAGAAAGGACGTAGCTCTGATGGACATTAATTCTTATTTCGAAAGGATCAATCAGTTCCCCATATACAGACCTGTGCCAGGGTATGCTGATAAAATGCCTTTATGAGCTGAATGATTATCTCTGGGGCACCGTCACATTCCATCACTTTCCAGAGCGCTGCTCTATCAATCGAATCGAAAGCAGCTAAAAAATCGATAAAGGAAATCACGGTTGCTAATATTTGAAGCGATGTCCCAGTACTTTTCTTTAAATATCTGGTTAGTACAACTGCGTCCCGGTCTGAATCCAACGAAGTTAAGACGCATTCTGCTATCTCGTGTTGCCATGAGTCTATTTAGCAGAAGGAAAGCGAAAATTTTTCCGGAGATATCCAGTAGGCTGATTCCTCGATAATTGTCGCAATACGTCCTGTTATCCTGCTACCTCTCTTAGGATTTGAAGCAGAATTGTTTTGCTCCAATATTCTAGTATTATTTCCTTCTGCCATACCAAAGAATACATTCGTTGAAGGTGAGTTATGAACGATGATGAACAACATTTGAAGAGTTCGTCCCGAAGCCCATGTTCTCCTGGAGTTTTAATGGAGTTTTATTGAATTTTATTGGAACCTTAAGCTTATGGAGTAATTCCATTGTGTGGTAATTAAAATTATTTCCTCTTCTGTTGGCAGTTCGCAGTTGCAAACGTATGATTCGGCGAGCGAATCAGGTATATCCAGGATAACAAATGTCGCATCGTGGTTAAGTTTGGCCTCATAAAATTCTTTCCATATTCTGAGGCGATCCTTAATAGCCTTAACAGGCGACCCATTAATATCCCGTATTATTTCACTGACCCCTTCATGAGTTATAATTGCTTTGTGAAGAAGGCGAAATAGTTTCCTATTATCACCAACTGAGCCGCCGTCTCCATTTTCAAGGCTATATCGCTCCAATAGCGATTTCTGTCCAGCCATGCTACTGTCGTTGTAATTCTTCGAAGTCAGAATCTCTTGACATTCGTGCTTTGGCTGCTTTTTTAGATAATTGGACAGTTGCTTCCGATATCCAATTATTGCATTTCCTACTAGTATGGAAATATACTTTAGTATGGAAGTGGCTAACTTTTACTTTTTAGTTGGCACCAGTATTCATTCGCCATTCCCTGGATGTCATTGGCATTCATTTCACTGAAATGCTTCAATATTTCAGTTTGAAATGCACCTACATTCCCGAATCTTTTAATTTGAGGTCATTGAAAGATCTTTGGATACGTTGTTTCTTACGATTTGTCAATTTTATGCGAATCTTGGCTCGAACCATAACGTGCTCTGATCCATGACAGTTACCAGTTTCAGCGCCTCCATAGGAATTATCTGATACTCTTTTAACGGCGCCTGTCTAAGTTATAAATCAATGATTGGAGTAAATGATTAGTTATCCGGTGACTAGAAGCAGGAAGTATGTAGTTCGGCAAAATGAAGAAGGCATTTTCCATTGGCACTGGGCGCCTGTACCATATTTATTTACCATTACCGAATTCATCATAACGGCAGCATGATCTGCACATGCATTTATCCTTATCGCTATCATCTGCGCATAAATTTGGAACATATACACTGTTGGCCGAAATATTGCAGAATTTCCCTTTGAAGCACGTAAGCCATACGGTCATTTAATGGTTTCCAGTCAGTCAGAGTGGATCGAGACTTTTCAGGTATGAAAATCTCTACGCATTTTGCCCCGAGTTATACGAGACATTACAGTATTATAACTATTATCTTTGGTCGGAAGCAGGTTTAATAATTACTCGAGAGCCGAGATAATGAAGGCGGACTCCGAATAACAAACCATATCCACGCGATATTTAGAAAGAGTGTGGACAGTGATTGCTTGGCTTGCAGCGTCCATAAGCGTTCTGACGTTCCAAGCAGCTATAGCCAGTACTTCGCCGCGCTTACAAATTGTTAACGCATATGTTCGCGTCTCTCTTGACGGTTCGCGAGGATATCCTATGCTCAGGCCTTGCAATTACTTTATTATTATTATGTCGGTATATTTGTCGCATGTACCAGTGGGTTGGAGGTGTTATGAGCGTCGAAAGACGCGGACCACATGTCAAAGAGGCCTGACCATTTCACCACAGAGTCACTTGGGGATAGAGATGCGGGTGGGTCCCCAGCAGCCACCCGGATTTTTGATACCATGATGGGTTTGCTTCTGTAAAAGACAAAAGGTAAAGATAATTAAAAGAATAAAATTTTAAGAAAAAAAACAGTATTATTACATAATAATAATGCCTATTAGTGAATAATAAATAAATTATAAAATAGTAGTAAATTGATAAGTAAGTATCGTTTTTATTAATATTTATATTGATTAATGAGCAGAGCACCTTTTCGACACAACCGCTCATCGAAGAAAATACATTCATATATATCATATATATAACCTTATCTCTTATCCTGTTTATATCGCATATCTCGAGTGGTATAATATCGAAACAATCAGAAATGTGTTATATCAATTTACACTTCGTTCTTATCGTCGCTTATTGGATTCTGCATTCGTTTTATCAAATTCTTCATTGTAGCTTCTTTTATGATTTCCAGTACGTACATAAAATTGTTTAATCTCTTAGAATAGTACTTTTAATCTCCATACATGTTTTGCTATACTTTTTGCGAATTTATGTTGAATTTTTTAGGCCATTTAAGAATAGGTATTTAGAAATATATGTTGTATATATTATCGGCTGTTCAAAAATTGGTTGTGAAACCTGCAGAAGTTTCATCTAATGTTAAGTTACATTCATTACACATCAATCTTTCATTTTAAAATTTTTTCTCTCTGTAGTTAAACTGTAAAAAAAATGATATTATAAAAATTTTTGCTGCAATTCGAATCAATAGCCTTTGTAATACTGTAAATATTTAGTGAATTTAGTGAGTACTTTAACTAAATTCGAAAATTGATGAAATAAAATAAAATAAATAAACTTCATATTTCGAAGTCGTTCATCACAGTTGCCTATTTTTTTCGTGGTTCAGTGGTTTTATGATGTGGAATTAATTTTTGTTCGTTGTTCATTTTGTAATAATCATTTAACATTTCTAGGGTAGTATTTGATTTGCTATGGACTTATGTTTAGATTTGGCAGATTCATTTGCGAGAGTCGCTCTTTCATTAGAAAAATGGTCATCGCAAGTTGCAGGCCGAGAACTTCAACAAATTATAGCTCGAAGTATCGATTTGTTCGATAAAATTAAAAAGCTTGAAGTAAGCTTTCTTACATGTGATTTAAATAAATTTCCTTACAGCAAATGATTGCATTCGTGTCTTTCCCTTATTGGATAATTTAATTTAGTATTTTTTCATATAGAGGTAAGGAAACAGCTCTGTTTTAGTTGAAAATTAAAATTAATCAAAATATGTTAGAAAATAATTTGAGATAAGTTATTTAAGAGTCGAGTTGCCACAGATGAGGAGCTGAAACAAAGTGATACGTTACGATATTATATGAGAGATACCAGCGCTGCAAAGGTTCAAATTTTTTTTCGAATATATCACTTGACGCCTCTTCATCATTGGCATTGGCTTCTATAGTTCCATTTCTGTATTACAGTGGTCTTTTTGTTGAAATTCTTTTTATCCTTATGCATATTTTGCTTTTTTGTTTGTATTTGGTAATTTGATAACATTGGCATAGAAATAGTTTAATAACTGATAACAAGTCTAGTGGTATGTTTTTGCTGGATTCAAACATGAATTCTATTCTTGTCTTTGACGGAAATGATGCGGTCATTAATAGTGATTTCGACTGGTTCTGGGAACTCATCTAGCTTCAGATATGATAGCAAATTTTTTGAGAGAGTGCGAGAGGCTATTTATTATACATTGAAGTCAACTGCAGTAGAAATGGTAAATGCTGTTAGAAGATGAAGAATATTAAATAATTTATGTTGTAACCACTGTCACATGTAGAGTTTTGTTTTCATAGCTTTTGCTATCATAGTTATATAGTTTGATTGTAGGATTTGATTTATCGTCGAATGCGATGCTTAGCGAACTATGAGGCTGCCAATAAAAATCTTGAACGTGCTCGAGGCCGAAACCGAGAAATTGCTAAGGTGAATGAAAAATGTTAAAATTTTAAAAAGACTTTTAAAATTTAGAAAAATATTTTTGTTTGATCAAAATATTGTTGATCCTTTACTGTTAGTGATTATTATTGATTATTAATTAAATTATTACCGAACTTTTTTTAGAGCGAACTTTATGAATTTGAATTCGAAATAAATATTTGCAGTATAGTATAAGATAATAATTCATAGCAGATTTTAATACATCTTCTTGATTTCTCCATACCAAAAATTTCTGAACCGCTTCCTATATAGGCGGAAGCTGAACAGAATGAAACTTGTAAAAAATTTGAAGAAATAAGCGAAGTTGCTAAAGTTGAATTGCAAGATTTAAAAAGGCGACGTTTGGCTGGTTTCAAGAAAAATTTAGTTGATTTAACTGAATTACAAATTAAACACGCAAAGGTAATTTAATTGTTTATTGTTAATTTTGATTTTTAAATTGAATTTTAATTGAATTGAAATATAAATTAAATATATAAATTAATATATAAATATATAAATATAAACTGTTAAAAGTTTAATCATTTTTTAATGAAAAACAGCGAATCATGAAAATCATAAACTTAACATCAAAAAATTGTTATCTTAAAGATTGATCATTTTTTAAAATTTAATATTAATGAAATGATCAGTTTTATTTCGTTCAAGATTCCTTCTCCTTCTCCCTCCCTCCACTCTTTGTTCCACGAACATTTTTATTCTTAGAACCATTAGCCCTTTTATATTTTTTACTAATAACCGTTTTTTTAAGGCTCAGATTGCTTTACTTCATCAAGCGGCTACGGCTTTTGAAAAGGAACTGAAAAGAAATGTTTAAAAATTGTTAATTTGAGGCTACCAAAAATCATGACAAGTTTTAAACTATGCGGGATGAATTGATCATAAATATTTTTTTTGAAAGGCTAGATGTTTAATTTAAAAATAGATTATTTTGCTGAAAATTACCACAAAATTTTATGATTCTAAATCATTTTTGAGCCAAAAAAAGAAGGGAAAAAAGCATAGAAAGGTTTTAATCGGTTTCATCTATGAATTTTTTCAATTTTTTGACAAATTTTTCATTATTTTCAGTCTTTTGTGCCTATTTTTTTCTGTTTTTTGTTATTGAACTCTTTCATTATTTTTATCCATATCTTTGTGGATATTTGGTTTATAAATAATAATTTCCAATTGTTTTTAATTTATTTATATTTTTTCACTATTATTTTATGGTTTTTTAAATTTCATTCATAAACATTTTCATTTTGCTATTAACGAACAATTAAAACAGCAATTGATTAAATAAATGGATGGTAATTAGCAAATAAAATATTTTAGAAAATTTTATTATATTAAAATATATTTTTATCCGTAAAATTTTTATATGTTAAAAAATCGTAACTAAGACATTTTTATTATACCCATTTCAGCTTTTCAGTTTTGAATGTTTTACTCACAATGTTGGGTAAATTTTGTTTTGTCAAATGGTATCATACTTGTGATTAATTGGAAAAAGGAACAATTTCCAAAAATTGTGAGGTAAAAGTGAAGTTTTCTCGATTTCTTCTGATTTATTTTGTATATTTTTGTATTATCATTTCATACTAGTTGATTTGATTATCGGTTGTTTGAGAAGTTGTTAAAGAAATATTAGCAAAAATTTGTTTTTTTTTTCAGACATCTTTTGGAATTATCAAATTTGCGATTATATTGTGTGCATCATATTTTTTTGGAAAATTTTTACATAAAGATATTTTTGCAGCAGAAAAAAATCAGCAGTTCTTTTGATTAAAATTGTTGCAAAATGTTTTTCTCCGATTTTCCTCATGATTCAGTTATCTCTGAAAAGTTCTTTTCTAGAAATTATATGGAGAATTTGGAAAATTTATAAAGCTGATCTTTTTTATGCAAGAAATATTATTTCTCATGTATTTTTAAGGAATTTGTCAAATGTTATTAAATGTAACGGTTGTTTCAATGAGTGAAAGTTGTTCGGTATGTTGAGTTTATTTAGCTTAGTATTTTTTCTTTTTGCTTATTTATTGTTATTTTTAATGTTGTTCAAATTCCACCTAGACCAATAAAAATTTTTTTATAAAATATGTTGCTGATAAACTTTTTTTATAATTGGTTTTAAGGCCAATTTATTTAGAAAAGTTCATCTGTAATGCTTTATTAAGAAATAAATGCGGAGCAGCTGTGAAATTTGATGTAAGAATAAGTTTTTTCCTTCTGTTGTCATTCCTTCTTTCATCATCTTTCCAGTTCATCCTTCTCTATTCATTCATTATACCGTTACACTTAATACAGCTCACTTTTTTTGAAAAAAAGATTTGATTTCAACGATTTTGTTCGTAATTTAATCGGATTAACTGGTTTCTCCTGTAAATAGGAAACTCGATTTTTGACTGAATGACTAAATAATTGTAATGCGATGTTGTATTTTGACTAAGAGGGAAAAGGTATTGAATTAAATTGTGAGTTAAGCAATAGGATTAAAAGTTATAGGATCGAGACTTTGAGTAATTGGATTTTTGTTGCTTTGTCGTGATTTCGCTTAAAAAGTGAATTATGGCATTTAAGTTTTTTGAAAGTTTTTTCAACTCATTATCAGCTCCTAGAATAAACTACCAAATAAGTTATGTTTTTTTTCTAATAACTCACCATTTTTGGTTAGATTCACTCTGTTGGCTTATCAGACCAGGTAAATTTTACCAGGGACTCACCTGACGATATGTGTTGAGTGTCATCGGGTCATTATTAAGTTGGGCGTTTTTTAGGAAAAAACGACGGAATTTAAAAT
Organism: Dracunculus medinensis; assembly: GCA_900625125.1. NCBI lineage: Eukaryota > Metazoa > Nematoda > Chromadorea > Rhabditida > Dracunculidae > Dracunculus > Dracunculus medinensis. The sequence continues at coordinate 77,256 of UYYG01000077.1, read as the reverse complement.
TTGTTCATTTTAATTTATTCAGAATTTTGAAGTGGTCGATTTCTTCTTTTCTGGTGACAGATTGTCTGAAAGAAATTTCGTGCAGCATTCTCAAAAAAGACCAATTTTTGAATTTTTTCAATTTTTTCAAGAGAAAAACGACCTTATAAAAGTAGAAAAGTAGTTGAACTATAGAAAATGGGGAAAGAAACAAGCGAAAATTTCCATAGGAAGGCCAATGCGTTCTAATTCTTTAAATGCATTTCTTGAGAAATGTTTTTTTTTTAATTTCCATATTATTTTTGTTGGAGAGTGAAAACTGGACAATAAAATCGTACTGGTGATGTTTTTACTATTTCCTTAGAATATTTTCCGTGTTGTCTTACGTCATCACGTCTGATTCATCTGTTTGAGTACAGCGAACAATTTTCTCGGCCTTCTAATATGCATCTTCTGCAGGTTTGCTTGGTTCTGTTGACCAAAATATGATCTTTAGCATTATCCACATTTTATATGTGGAGCCGATCCGCGTTGTTCGCCCTCAGAATGAGACATTTTATTATTTTATTAAGATATAGCAATTTTTGAAGTACAAATGCACTCAACCCTTTGGTACTTATCGTGCTATCGTGGTCCTTAATATTGATTAGTTACTAAATGATTACTTGGAAATTAGTATTGGTTTTGTTGATCCGTAGATTTTTGCCGATTTTGGATTTTTTGTTAAACAATCGATTGGGGTTTTTTTGTTTATGTAATTGTCGATCTGAAATTTTATTGGAATCGTTTTCATTCGAAAGTGTTTCTACATCGAATTTTTGTTTTTTCCAAATAAAAAAAAAGAATTTCGTAAATAGTTTTTTTTTTGTGTGAGCATGTTGTGAATGATAAGAAGATGTAGGCAGATTTACTTCATTAAGGTTGTTCAGTTGACGATGAGTGTTGGTGAAGGTAGCGAAAATATTGTTATACCATGGCCAAACAAAAAAGACGATTATGTACTGGAAGAATCAATTGGAGTTGGTGCAACTGCTACGGTTTATAAAGTTAGAAAATTTTTTGCACTTTTATTTTCATTCTTCGTAGTAGTGTATTAGTGATTTGATTTCATAGAAACATAGTAGTGTATTAGTATTTGATTTATTTAAGATGGGGCTATTTTATTAGACATTTGGTTTTATTGGTAACAGTACAAAGCAAAATGAAATCTATAATTTTTAAATGGAAGTAGTTTTTTACAATTTGTTTGTTATAAGATTAAGCATAACGTTTGTTTCTGTTTTGTGAGAAATAGAGAAGTTTTATTAAGCCGTTTGAGTTCAAGAAATAGAATGGACATCTTTTTTAATAGCTGTAACGTTATTTAACAAAAAGATTGGCTATTAGTAACAGTAATTGAGAAATTACTTTAATTTTTGAAAAAATTTAATAACTTTATTTTCATTAGGATTTAATTGTTTTTTTTTATTAGAATAGCGTTTTCTATTTGCTGAAATTTTTTTATATACAATTCACATATCAGGCATTATGTGTACCTCGTAATGAATATTGTGCGATCAAATGTATCAATCTGGAAAAATGTCAAACTTCCGTTGATGAATTATCACATGAAATACAGGTGAAGAAATTTTTTCCTTTTTTTCAGTTTTCCTCATATGAAAATGGCATTTTTTTTGTGCAAATTGCAAAAACTAATATTTTAAATGAAATGTTTTATTCTTTTTTTTTCATAATTTTTATGCATTTAATCAACATGTCCAACATAGAATCTTCACTGATTACTGAATTTTTTCAATGCATTGAAATTTTTTGATTTTTTTCTTAATTTTGACTTTCTTGTTCTATAGGCAATATCACTTTGTTCGCATCCAAATGTAGTCAATTACTATACCTCGTTTGTCGTTGGTGAAGAATTATGGGTGGTAATGCGCCTTCTCAGCTGTGGTAGCATGTTTGATATACTAAAGCGAAGAATCAAGGTATGTTTTTCTTTTTTTCTATTATGAATTCTTTTTTTATTTTTTTTAAGTTCATTTCTACCATAAATATAAATATTAAATATTTGGATTAATTCCTTATATTTGCTAGTTTGATTTTAGCCTTAAATAAAGTTGCTATAATTTTATAAAGTTTCTCCATATTTCGCTGCAACTGTATTTTTTTTTTTAAATGAAAAATTTTTTGACATCAAGTTTGACAACTATTTCTTTTTATCTAAATCCTGCTTGAGGCTATGGGAAAGGATTCCGCTGCATCTGGAGTCCTGGATGAAATAACAATTGCAACAGTGCTGAAGGAAGTCCTCCGTGGCTTGGAATATTTCCATAATAATGGTCAAATACATCGTGATATCAAGGTGATGAACCTAAATTTTTTTTGGAATCTTTTGATTTTGTTGAAAAATAAAATATTCATTTTTTTCATAAAGAAAAGTATTGTTCAAAATATTTATTGTCAAATTTTTTTGGCAAAGAAATAATGTTTTAAGGCTGGAAATATTTTAATAGCAGCTGATGGCACCGTGCAAATTGCCGATTTTGGTGTTTCAGGATGGCTTGCAGCAAGTGGTGGTGATTTATCCAGACAAGTAAATATGCTTTTTTACATTTCGTACTAGTACAAAACGTATATAGATTTCGCAAGATATTAAAGTAGAATATTTACAGTGTTGTTAGAGAGTTGATTGTTTAATAATTTTTGCTTGATTCTGTTTAGATTTTATAATATTTTTTAATGATTTATGATGGATTTTGAAATGCAAGGTGGTTAAGTGGTTAATTCATTGTTAAAAGTTGTTTGAAATGAAATTCTCTAGGGCAGATTATTAGCGGATTAAAAGCAATTTTTTAGCATTAGTAGATTATTAGCATCTTTTTTGGATTGTCTATCTGCTTTTCTTCTTCTTTTTGGATTTTTTTTTTGGATTTCCATTTTTTTTTAAATTTCGAAATTTCTGTTCTCGAAAATAAAGAAATTTCAACGACTATAATATTTCGTTTTAGAAAGTGAGACATACTTTTGTGGGAACCCCTTGTTGGATGGCGCCAGAAGTCATGGAGCAAGTTTCTGGTTATGATTTCAAAGCTGATATTTGGAGTTTCGGTATTCTAGCTATTGAACTGGCGACGGGTGCAGCTCCATATCACAAATACCCGCCTATGAAAGTATTAAAATGTTTAGTATTTTTCTGGAATGAATCGCTTAGTGATTCTCTTTGATGGTTTTAATTTACTTATAGGAAAGCTATTTTGGATCATATAATTAGTTTCTTCTAATAAAAGAAAATATACTATGCCTTTAATTTTTATATTTTTCTTAAACTAAAAAAATTGCTGATATATCATATATGCAGGTACTGATGTTAACATTGCAAAATGATCCACCATCACTGGACACAAATGCGGAGCGTAAAGATCAATATAAAGCTTACGGCAAAAGCTTTCGTCATCTTATCAAGGATTGTTTACAAGTAATCTAATCCATCAGCTTAAACCTAAATGCTTGAATATTGCTTCGAATCCATTTAGCTGGCTGAGTTGTTTCAGAAAGATCCTTCAAAGCGTCCAACTGCCACAGAACTATTGAAATATTCGTTTTTCAAGAAAGCGAAGGATAAAAAGTATCTTGTACACGCATTGATCGAAAATCTCGCCTCTCTCCCGCTTCCATCGTCACATCATCAGCATGATCTTCCAAAAAAGGTGATAAATCTTGTTACTTATAATTTTTCTGGTTCATTCAGATTTATAGTTTTTACTACTTTTGCCTCTTATCTAATCATTATTATTTTATGAATTTATTGTTTTTACACATAAATTTTTTTCATTTTATCCCAGTTTATTTAGGTCCACTCAGGCAAACTGCGAAAGTCTAAAAATGGAAATTGGGAATTTGAGATTGAAGAAACCGGTGAAAATTATGACAGTTCATCAGGTAGTGATCGAGATCAGCAAGTGGGAAGTAAAGATATCAAGGTTTCTCCATCTAAGAGTTTGCAAGATGCCTCACCTCATATCTCGTCAGTGAATAGTCCTCCGGAAACTATGAATTTGGTATGGTAATTTTTTCCATATTTTTTGTTCTCAGCAATTTAGAACGAAAGCAGTTCAATATTTGTTCATCTTTCATGTCACCTTACACTTACGAATACTTACGAATGTTTTTATAACCAGATATCGGATTCTTATTTCATAATGATGATGAAATTATTCATCATAATACAGCACATTTTAAATTTACTTTCCGAAATTAAGGTTTTACGTGTGCGAAATGGCGCTAGAGAACTGAACGATATAAAATTTGATTATACTGCTTCCGTGGACACCGTCGAAGGTATTGCACACGAACTTGTTACTGCTGAATTGATTGATGGTCATGATATTGTCGTAGTTGCTGCTAATCTACAGAAATTGATCGACCTTGTTCAGCAGAAAAGTCCACGGAAGTCGGTTACTTTCGCTCTTAATTCAGGGGTTTTGCCGAATGAAATTCCTGATGAGCGCCTTCTCATTGGGTTTGCGTCGATATCGGTTTTGGACTGTTGATTATCGGCATTACAATCAGGTCTAATTGTGAAATTATTATTGGTATTATTAATATTTTTTTACTAAATTTTTATGAATTTGTAATTGGCAAGGGTTTCTGTGATTTTTATTTTTCATTAATTTTTTTAATTGAAGGTATAAGTATTGAAATAGAATCTCCCCACGTAACTTTCTAACATCATTGTTTTGTAAAATTTTTAACGATATATGTCGATTATATTTATGACTGTCTAACATCAGAAAATTCGTTAGGTCTTTCATATTTTCTTTGAATAGTTTGAGGACCTCAGTTAATAGATTTAAAAAATCCTTTGCTTAGTTATCTTTACTTAGATTCGTTAAAATGTTTTCTGATTTTTTTTTATCGCTGAGGTGATTCTGCTATCGAAAATTATTAGCGAAGTGGACGTTAGGCCTTGTTAAAAACCATAGGAAAAAATGGTCCTTAATCACACATTGTGTTTCCTTCTTTTTTAGAGATTTTTTAAGTTATTCCTGTGTTTTTCTTTGATCTAAAAGCATTTAAGCACCAGTATTTATATGGTTTCCTTATGGTTTGGTTAATTATATTCTAAAAAAAATTCGTTTATGCAATTTTTTATAATAAACGCGTGCCTAAAGATATGCTTAATTTAACCTCATTTTAAACCAAGAGTCAGTCCAAAGTCTAGTTGACATGGTACTTCAGACCAGAAAATTTTTGCCCTAAGCCTTAAGTCTCAGCTTAATAATGTTTATCGTGGTCACTTTTTTCGCCTTTCCTTATTTATTACCAGCTTTGTTTTTAGTCGCTTAAATCGTATTTTAGTTTTAAAATGTTTTGGATTGAGTATTAATAATTTTTTGCAATGCAATGATATGAAATATTATGATATGAAATAACATCAATTTATTATATTTTTTAGGGGTTTTAGAACAGAACAGGTTTTAGAACAGAGAAAAAGGGGTTTTATCCGTAATTAGCTGTTATTCATAATAGTAAAAAAATTGATTTTAGGATTAGGAATATTTGGTTGAGAGAAGATTGTGCCATGCATAACTTCGGTCTTCCTTTCTTTCATATTTATTCAATATAGAAAATTGCGATCGTTTAAATCAATTTATTTGCATTTTAACACGAATTTGTGATGAATTTTAATTTCTCGTTTTAAAATTAGAAATAATTAATAGTATGTGTTTTGAACTAAAAGAATATTATTTACTGGGATATTTTTTCCTCTCAAGGAAAAAAATCATTTACCGAATTTGACTGATTAACTTTATCGAAGTAGAAATTTTCCTTTTGTATCTATTTAATTAAGGAACCCTTGGCTTTATAAATACGAAAACCCTAGAAAAGCTTTTTGAAAAGTTCGAAATAGAAAGTGCGCTTATTATGATCGTTTTACACCTTTTTTCACGAAAAATTATGCATCCTGATCGGTCAATAATTAATATATTTTTTGGAATTTCTTGGAAAAGGATGGATCAGAAGTGTATCCATCGGTGGACAAATTTATTTAGCGGGTGATTTCGATAAGTTTTCTAATAAACCGTTGTCAAAACGATCATTTAATATATTTTTCATTTCATTCCCTTCAGCAAGTAAATTTTGTACGAATCATCCCACTTAAGGCAGTAAAATTTAATATTACTTTCCAGACGATTTGGTTCTTTCTTTCCATGTAAAATTTTATTTTTTTTCTTATGTTTGGTGTTAAAACATAAAAAGAATAATCTAGTAAAATAAGTACAAAATTATCTGGAAAGAATGGTACATAAAATGAAACCTAAATTTTGATGGAAGTATGGCTGGGACTGTTTTTTTTCTCTTTTGCTCAACGATTCTTTATGAATATAGTAAAACTGGATCGGTATTCTTGCATTTTTGCAAATCTATTTTGATTCAATTAAAGGGATTTTATGGAAAGGAGTACTTCTTGTGGGTTTAATGGATTTCCTAGGGTTTTTTTGGCGCAATACATTGAATACCGGTCGTTTAAATCTAATTATTGTGATTCTTGATACTTATGCATTAATGCCTGACTATCTTTATCTATTGAAATTTTTAAAAAAAAATTTTTGGAAGATCGATCAGATGAAAAGAAAAAATTGAATAAAATTTTCAAATAGTCAGTCTTTTGCAAGGAGTATCTTATTTTTAAATTTGTAATTTACATTTTTTTCTGTTAAAATTTAATAAATTTTTTTTAAAAGATTGGCTTACAGAACTGTTAGATATCTATCATTGCAACCGAGACTCAACATAATGCATGTGTTTATCAAACAAGCTTTGATAATTAAACAAGTTTCTATGTATTTGATGGATTTTGGAAATTCCATGTTGGATAGAAGGATTATAATCGAGGAAGAAATTTTATTTAAATAAGGAACATGCGAATAATTTAATAAAAGTAATTTTGATGAAAATAGCATTTAGGTAGGTGATAAGTTGATCGGTATTTAGACCATGAAGTGGCATAAACAGATTTAAAATTTAAATTTAAAATTTAATTTACAAAGATTTATTTTGTCGATAAAAACACGTGCGTGTAGGCAGTTCATTCCATTCATCCTACTTTTAGAATTTCTAGAAGAATTAAAAGTTGGGCTTATAATTTGCAAAAATAGATCACTGCATTACCTGCAAGATTGCCATTATATATAAATTTATCGTTTTTTAAAATTCGATCTTTTTTATCGTTTAATTATCTATCACATATGGTTAATGGATGAGCGTTGATGGATTTGTGTGGATTTTTTTTCGAAATTTTCTAAATTGTATTGAATTAAGCTCGCTGGGTATTTGCTCTAGTTTGATACCAAACACCTGGCTGGAAACGGTTCCAAACGATTGCTCCTTCACCAATTTCGGGTTCTGGTGAACTGTTTAACTCCAGTAAAACGTCAGGGTGTTTTGTCGTAAGCCATGAACGCCATGTAATACGCCTTAATTTCTCTATTAGCTTCATGTTTTGTTACAATGTTAATTTTTGCAGAAATTGCTATAAATAAGAGATTTTGCTGCACCAGTGTTTCTACATATTTTTTGGGTTTTAGAAATTCCCGGTTGGGCAAATGGTTGTTTCTTTTTTGGATTAGTATCTGCTTGGCCTAAAATATTTATAGTTAATGGTACAGAAATAACTGAATTTTTTTTCGAACTAATGAAGTAAATCACTCATAAAAGAAAATACAAAAGAAATAAAAAAGTCGAAAAAATACCTGAACTTCTCACGGCCATTGTTGGGAATGGTAACAGATGGTTCTGGACTTGTTGTAACTTCTCCGTTTTTTTCAGTAGTCCTTGAGGTTGTGAAAAGCTTGCGCCATATTGGAATATTTTTTGATAGATTTCGCCTTTCATTACTCGTAACCGATCTTGTTTCATTTAGGTTTGCCAGCTTCAACAATCGAGCATCGATTTAAAGCAAAAAGAATTTTTTTTAGTGATTACAGTGGTTAAATGATTTGCCCATCATCACAGAAGCATTGATATGGCTAGGAATGAGCTGAATTCAGGTGGTTTTCATCTAAATTTCAGACACAAAATTTTGCAATTCAAAACTGAATTCTGCCGATTTGAATTTAAATTTTAAAATATTTGACTGTAAATGAAGTTAACATGTATTTCGAATCGGATGTTGATGGTGATCCACCTGCTACTGCTAAATGAATCTGTGGCAAAAAGGGTAAAATGGTTAACCGTGCTAATAGTCAGCGACGCGAGCTTACTAGAAATAATGAGCGCTTACCACTTTAGTAAGAATAGGGGGCTTAAGAAATTTTATTAGAAATATTAAAATATTTCATTTCTGAGCGGTCGTTTCTGTTCTATTATTCTCTTACATTATTTATGGAACTTAAAATTTGCTGCAAACAATAAAGCTAGTTTCTTTTAAACTTCTAAAACAAATAATTAAAAATAAATTTTGTTTTGAATTAGTTTTATTTTAAATAAATAATTAGATTTTAAATTAAATTATATAAAAAATTTCCCTTTTCACTCTCTGTGGGTGTTATGGGTTATCCTTAACCTCGACATCGGAGGATAATGCAATGTGACCGTGTTCCAGAGAAAATCATTTGACTCATAAAGGCAGCATTTTATCAGCATACATTTTTATAGGTGTGTGTATATGGGGAACTAACAGTCTCCTTTGAAATAAGAACTGGAAATAAAACGAAAGTATTTTTGCCTTATATACGAGAAGCTAATACCTATTTTTATCAATTCATTACCAGTTGAGAAAGTGTCTGACTTTAAATGTCTTGGACCCACTCTAATCCCAAATGGGCAGGCAAAGGATGGAATTGTAACTCGGATAACGACAGCTAGAAATGTTTTCTGTTTGATATGAAACCTTTATGGAATCGTCACAAAATCACCATAAAAACGAAAATCCGCGTCCATATAGCTGCAATTCGCTCGATCTTGCTATATGGCTTCGAAACATGGTCAGTGAGAGTGAAGGATATTAAGAAGCTATCAGCCTTTGACCACACATACCTAAGATACATTTTATGGACCCGTCGGACAAAAGCGCATATGATTGTATCCATCTTCGCTCAAATACCACCTGCATTAATAACGTTATCACAAAGCATTGTCTTCGCTGGCTACGGCAAGTTCTTCATCATCCACCACAGGAGTTAACAAATATTTCATTTCGTGCTAAACCTTGTGATAGTGGTCTAAGGCGCCAGATTCAAGTTCTTGTATCGTGATCGATGCGTGGGTTCTAACCCCACTCCGTGCAAACAATTTTGTGAAATCGTATAGCCATTCTCATGACGTCAAAAGCGAAGATGGCCAATTAAGATCTGGACTCATATAGTCAGGAAAGATTTTGAATGTATAGGGGAACTAAGCGATATAAGGACTTAGACGATGGAAAAAGGAATGGCTTCAATTACTACTAGCAATGGCGTCGGACCAAGCAGCTTAGAGATGTTTTACTAAGATGCGAACTGTTAGAAGAAAAAGAAAAAGAATAGAAAGTCCATACTAAAAAATCCGAATCTGTATCAACCTTAACATTTTCATTAACCATTGTGCTGTTCAAGATTCCAGTTTGAGGGTTGCAAATTGAAGTTGCATAACAGCGTGAAATTACCTGAAAGAAAATTATGATTTCCTCTAAGTTATTTCCAAATTTGAGTTTAGCAGTGGCATCCATTCTTTTTGTGTGAACGTAAATATACTAAAGTATTACCATTAAAACCTTTGGCAGCCAGACGAAGCCAACGCATCCCTTCTCTAAATAACTTTTAAATACTTTTAACGCATCCCTTCTTTAAATAACTTTTAAATACATGAAATCTAGGGATCTAGTGGGAAAACAAAGTGATATGAAAATATCCGAGATTCCTAGTGATGGCAAAGTCATATTACTTCTACTACAGTGGCTTGTTGCATTCATGATTAAAAAATTCGATTTTTTTAACTTTTTTCACGTGTCATCATGAAATATCCAGGAATCTGCAGAAAATCTATGGATCGCAGAAATATTAAAGATAATTTCATTTATGAACCATAGATTTCATTTTCAATTCTTGAGCGTCTGAGGGTAACTAGTAACTTACTATTGGTATGGAATAATTAGCAAATTTGGAAAAAAGTTTATCTTTAAATATTGTGTTTAAAATATTCACCTGATGTATATATGCTTTAGCTTTATATGGGTCATTTTTGTGTTTCATAAGGTTTGTGTCAAATAAAGAGTTGGTTCTGCAATACGCTGGATCGGATGCATCCTGACATACGAATTGCAGTTTTTCACCTAAGAGTCTTTTTTGAAATTTTTGAAAATTTTATTATTTAAATTATTATTATTTAAAACTTTATTTTTTATTATTTAAAAGTTTTTAAGTGAGGAAAACGATATTACTTTATTTTCGATTCTATACCAATTTTTGTCCGACAAACATCAATTAGATCCGCTCTTCAGGAAGCGAGATTCCAAATTTCCCTTAGTCATGATGCATATAAAAAGTCGATCACCCACTAAAATCGGATTTTCTGCATCTTCACTCCGTAATTTAACTACTGGGTGGTATTGGTTATTGAGCAAACTCGTAAAGTGTTCCAGCTAGAATCTTCGACAACCATTCTGGTGAATGGCCTCTGGTTTAACCACAAAAGTTGCACTGCGACTTGTACATGGGCGGTAATGAGCATCTAATCCTTATATTAACACATTAAAGGCTTTTGAATAGCTCTTTGAATAATGAATAAAATAAAGGCTTTCGGTTATCAAAAATAGGAAAAATTAATTATTTAACAGTGACAATTTGGAATAAAGAACCTTTCTCAAAACAATAATTAAAGCACATAATCCCGAAACCGATTTGTTGGCAAGCACCAATTCTAGACGCGTAAATATTTGCACAAGTCTTTTTGTACTGAAATCCGCTAAATGACAGTGGTCATTTTCTCAGAGAAAAATGGGTTAATTATTAATGAAAGTATAAATGCCTTTTAATTGATCAATCACCTGAAAGTTTGAACCGACAGGTTCAGTGATTCCGCTTCGAGGAACGATCCATGTTTTATCAACTATTTGTAAAAGCTTGTTTAATTTTGACACATCAAGTGTTTCAGTGCGACCTATTAATGATGGGCTTCTCGTGGAACTCGTTCGCGACTCTAATTGTTCTTTTGGGCGATAATACGCGTTTATGTCGATGTCATACATTGGAAAATTCGTTTCATCACCTTCAATGAATCAAAATGATCAGAGGTTGCAATTATTTGTACCATAATAATAGAACCACTATAGGTGCAAGTGCAATAAATTAAAAGCAAGCCTTTCAGGAAAATAGAAAATTGGAACTGCCTTGGCAAAAAATTTTATAAAGTTGGTTTAATAAACAAACTGCAGATGAAGACGAATACTGAAGAAATGGCGCAATATCTTAACAAATACATGACTGAGCGTTTATCAATGGAACTAGTTCCTAAAAATGTCGACAACATATAGTTTTTAAAATCAGTAAAATTTAGCAATAAGCAATGACAATAGAAATAATGATTTTAGAAAAAGATTAAAGTGGTAATAGCCAATAATAAGGGGTGAATATGGACAATTATATGGACAAACAACTCGGTTCTTGTTTTAAAATCTGCCAATATGCAAAAATTGCAAGACTGAATCCTTTATTACAACTGGACTAAACCATTTTTTAGATGGTTTGTGGAAAAAACGAAGCAAAGGAAACGGTGGTAAACTTAGCCGTTTATGCTAATCTAAATTTTATGCTAAAATGCAAATCTTTTTGGATTTTCATCCCTCGTATTGCTTTTAAATCAGTTGTTGGTTCAAATAAATCCACAGTTACCAAATAAATTTAGCTTTAGAAATTAGCAAAGGATGTCTTAACTTGTTGCAACTAAATAATAAAATTGTTTACCAACTGACTTCCGACTTACTAATTTAACCGTCAACAGTGACCAGCAGCAACTTGTCCAATTAGTGATCAGTATTTCAGCTAATCTAATTCAAGTAGCATTATATAGTCGTCGATAGTAAAAAGTTTACCTAAAAGCTTTCTAGATTTGTTGTACTGTTTGCTATGCAAATTGAATATATTTCTATAATACATCTTCAAAAATTCATCGTAAACTGGTCCTTTTTTCCAAATTCTTTACTAAATTTCATTTCATTTTCTCTTCTCATTTCAACAATTGTTTTCAAAACGAAAAAAACAATTATACTTCATATAGACGAATAAAAAAAAAATAAATGGAAAAATGGATCGGATGAATGGTTCGCAGGTTAGATTGTCAGAGAGAGAACTTTTGTAATTGGTTTGATGGTCAACGTTTGGTCACGATTTAAAGCAACTGTCTTTATGCTTTATAATTACTTTATAACAAAGAAAAATTTACCTTCAAAACATTCACGCTAAAATAAAGGGTGATTTTTATTTGCATTAATTTTGGATCTTATCGTTTGCTTACTTGAAAAAAATGAATTTTTTTCCAGCAGCTTTGTTTATTCGATGATATGATGGAAAGAAGATATCTAGAAATTGCATGAATACTTCAAAAGATCTTAGTTATGAAACAGTAGTTGCTTCAACTGATATGGTCGGAGAATATAGGTTCAATTACTGCCACTAATCTATTCCATTCAATGAACCCTTAACTAGAATTGCAGCACTCTCCTAAGAAATGCCATCGTGCAATTAGCATCAGGTGAAACTGCGTCAGCAAAGTTATTTTTTAAGAAAATTTTATTGTATTTTTAATATTGTGTCTTTGAAACTAGACTCGTGACACATTTGCTTGTCCAACAAACCAGCGGAGCGAGTCTAAATTACAACAGTGAGTGCTCTTGAGAAAAAAAATTATTGCTTTAAGAATAGTGCAAGGAAATACGCAATAAGATAAGCTAATTAGGGAATCATTTGATTTATTTGCAGTTTGTCAAATGCTTGACATTTGACATTTTTTGTTTCTTACTTAAATTTGCTACTTAAAAGCTGGAAAAAAGATACTTAAAAGGTTTCAGAAATTAATGTATATCATCCATTTGACTATTTTATCCATTTCTGGCACTAATGTTCTGACCACAGCGTTTGACACCATTTCAAATGAAACAAACACTGTAAGCATTGAAGTGTTCCTCTTCTATTCTAACTGCACTCATTATTTCTGGCTTGCTTTGTTCCAGTGGCTATTAGGATAAGACTCCTTCACCAAAATAATTTGTGGACAGTATAACTGAATCTCCAGCATTATTTGAGTTTCACCTTTTATATCGACCAAAGGGTGCGAATCGTTGGTGTGAAAGCAAAAAAGTGCAGATTATTCGCTAAAGTTGTAATGAAACGTGAAAAATGAGAAAGATACGCCTTGAGTAAAATACGAAGATTTTATCGAAAAGATGACCCAATTCTGCAATTCATTTACATGAAATGTGCCTCCAAGTAAAGAATTACTCGGATGACAAAAATGTTCAATTTTTATATAAATATTTCGGAATTATTTTACTCATTCTGCAGCAAGCCAGGTTTTTTTTTTGAAGCGAGATATTATTGTTTTAAAAACTTCTTTTCACAAAGTCGTGATTTAGCATGCCACTTCTGGCTCGATTATCACGATACCGAAAACCAAGTGAAGTCTTTATTACGACTGTCAATGTGCTAACTATGGAAGTGATCAAACTTGTTGTATGTTCAGTAGTAGTAGCAGTTAATGAAAATTCTTTACGCAGGTAAAATTATGGAAACACGCAGAATACAGGCCATACTACGCTCCTTGTTTATATAAAAATTCCACGATTCACGCACGTCATGTTGTAATAGACGAATAATCGAAAATCATAGCCTCCTAGCTCTCTTTACTTCCTAATGCCTTATTATGTTGGATCGCTGTCCTAATTATCATTTGAATTGACTAAAAATTCTAGGCAAATCGGTTATATTGCATTATTCGTGGCATTTTCTTCCAATTTCACCAAGGCCATTTCAAAAATAGCGAAATTTTTAAGAAGCTAAAAAAATTTTTAATAATTTTTTCAAGAAAAAAATTGTATTGCGATCTACCCATATAATATGAAAAAATTTGTACTTGTCGAAATTCTATTTTTCAAATTTCATAAACATGTAAATATCGATAGGATGACGAAAGAGATATGCATTGCTGTTATTGTTATTGGATCTCATGCAGTTACTTAGTGATCTGAGTTAAAATGAAATGGATTGATTAAATAGGTTGCAAAGGATATTTGTTACTTTTCTGTTGTATTTTTACGAAATCTTTCCAGATTTCTTGCACAGTTTCATGTGGCTGTTATACAAGAACCAACTGAGATGTTCAAACTTTGCGTACCTGGCCTCATTTATGCATTCCAAAATAATCTTTACTATATCGCATTATCACATCTCGATGCAGCAGTTTTTTATGTGAGTTATGAGAATACAACCCGTGCAAAATATGCCATTTTATTTAATTTCATTATGAAGATTGTCTTGAAAGATATGAAAAATTGATGCTATTAATTTAATTAACCAACAAGGCATGTTGATATATATCTTGCTCATATCGAAGAGTTTCCAAAACCGATTTCGGCAATTTTCGTAAACGTAAGATAGCACAGGCGAGTGGTTGTTGCTCAGATTATTATCTCGAATGTCATAATTCGAATCCTACCTTCGACACCTATCATCAAAAAGTCGGAGTGGTACCAGCAAGTCGGAGCATCTGTACTTGTCTCCAAGAGACTCAGTGGCAAAAATTTTTCATTATACTGTTCAGTGGAATGAGCCCTAAAAAATAATTTTCCACAGCTATTGAATGAGAATTGATAAACAAATATTGCATAATTCAAATTTAATAGAAATTGCTTTCATTAAAAGAAACAGATAAGCTCGAAATGCTGAGGCTTAACAATAATCTAAAAAGTTTTCAGCTGCTTTATCAGACAAAAATTCTGACAACTACCATATTTTTGCGAATCTTTCTCGGGCGTAGTTTCTCTCTTCGGCAATGGCTTGCTTTAGTTCTTCTCATTATTGGTGTTGCTGATCTTCATTTAAATCATAAATCGCCAAAATTATCTCCTGGCATCGAACAAAATCCAACTTTAGGATTAATAGCTGTTTTCATGATGTGCGTGACGTCCGCATTTGCTGGTAATTCTTTAGTTATTTGTTTGAACTGCTAGTAGATAGATATTCAAATGCTTAAAGCATTATTTTCGATCAATGACTCGAGTTTTAGGAGTTATGAATAGTTCGGCGCTTTTCAGGAGTTTACCTGGAAAAGATTTTGAAACAAAGTGCAATCAGTATATGGATGCAAAATGTGCGGCTTTCACTGGTCAGTATTCCATTATGTGCAACATCAATGTTACTCAAGGATTACGCTGTCATTACTAAAGGTAATCTTAATTTTTAAATTTTTGATGTTATTTCTTTGTTTAAAGTAAATTCAGCTGTTAAATGAGCTAATTTCAGACGGAGCATTCAGAGGTTTCGATTTACTTGTTTGGATTATGACGATAAGTAATTCAGTTGGCGGGATTCTCATATCCATAGTCGTTAAATATGCTGATAATATTCTTAAGGCTTATGCTCAAGTAAGTTATAATTCTAATAGATAAAACTGACAGCAATATTTAAGTATGTATACAATATAAGTATATAAGTATCCGTAGTTCTTCACAAAATTTCATCAAATGGCCATAATTCTCGTATTACTGACATCGATACTCTTCCATAAAATCAGGAGAGATCCACTCAGAAATTTTATTGAAATAATTAAGGAACTAGGCCTAGTATTTCTTTATTATTTTTGCAACAAACCTTTAAATTTGATGATTTTGACTGCATAAATTTAAGAGTATAGCGATCATTGGTGCTGCCATCGGTTCGTGGATATTCTTCGACTTTACGCCAAATTTTGAATTTATACTGGCTTCAAGCATTGTTATTCTTTCTGTTTACATTTATACTGCTTATCCTTATAAAACTGCTCAGACTGTTTAATAATATGTACAAAATTATTGTCCGTAAATAACTGTTCTCCATAAATGTAAAAAGCCTGATCAAAATATTGGAATTTCCTTTTTTTTTCAAACAGAAGCCTACGTAATGGAAAAAAATATAAGGAAAATACAAGTAAATGTGTCGATAATCAATTGTCAGCTCCTCGTTATTCAGATTATCACTTCTTGCATTATGATTCGGTTCTTGACCTTAACAGAAGTAAGCCGGTCATTAAAAAAGTCCAGATAGTGCTAGGGACTCATCTATTTCTAGCCTCAAGCGACTCCTTGGCAAAAGATGTCCCATCCTATTAATAACTACTAGTCTAGCGAAACTACAAATAACAAAAGATCATTATTGCTGGTCAGACTCGCTCCGCCGACTTGACGAAGAAATGTGAGTCCATTGGCGGTAGAAATATGAGTGACCATCATCTGAAAAACAGGTTTACTGCAAAATGGAACCTCATGGTCGATGCTCTGAGTCATTTCAAGTCACTCAGAGTCACTCTCTTTCTGCTTTCCTCGTTAGGCGACGACATTACCGCTCGACGAAGCTGCGTCGGTGGGATTCGAAGTGAAGCTTCGGCTCGCAGCGAGTACTATCTCGTCACTGAGTTACCGACGCATCCTTGTTCTTATGATTTAACCATTTACTTATATCAAAAAATGCACAGATTCGAGTTTATTTAACATTTTTCTTCAGAAATTCATAATAAATCCAATTAAAATCTGTGGTTTAAAATGTGGTATGTTAATAAAGAATGTGAAGCATATATAGGCTTCCAAATCGGAAAGAGACCGCAATGTCGATTATCCCCTATGGACACAGTGAGTCGTTGTGAAATATCCGGATGTTCGTAATAACACATTCATAGCTCTTTCCCTAAAATACAAACAAATGGGTACAACAAATTGGCACCCCAGAGGGCTGACTGGTGCAACAGCTTGGATTCATCTTGAGCAAGGCGATGCAGGCGACAAACAGAGACTCTCAACAACCCTCCCGCGAACAGCCAACTGCCCGATGCGTTCAACCACGATTTTTCTCGAAGATGCATCCGCTAGCCTTTGCCTTCGCCTATATTCCTCAGCTATGAGGTTTTTGAATTCAACTTCTCAGTCTGGTTTAGGCCGTTCCCTTTAGTGTTTCCTCTTATGCAAATCGATGGCAAGCTGCGTTTTAGATCCATTTTAACGTTGTGTCCTATGATCGAAAATGTTGCTTGAGACGTTAATGATTGCTCGATTGAAAAAGTTAGTACAACGTCACAAGGCAAAACGAGAACCATTTAAAGCCATAACATATAACAGAAAATGCTGAGTATCACCTAACTAGAACCACTGATTAATTTTTGTATAAAGTACAATTGAATCCGAAGCCGACTGATTGAATTAATCGGCCATATGGAAAAAAGGCTTTCTGGAATCAGATTGGTTTAGATTTGTATTGGTATTTACATCAGAGTTATTTCTGCTGTCCTATTAGGCGAACGAAGCTTGGCCATCGTAAATGTCAATTCCAACATCAGGCTATCCAAATTCTCAAAATCAAACGGTGAGTTGTTGTAAAAATTAAATTAATTAAGATTTAAAGCCAGTTAAAGTTCCATGTAATTTCATACAAATAATTCACATACTGCTGAGAAAATTTTATGCCCAAAGAAATGCAGAGTTGAAGTATTCGATTATAAAATTGCGCGAAATACTTAGTAGATAAAGCAAAAATCGTCAATTACAGGCGAGGAATAGCTTGGGGAGAACATAGAACCATTCGATTGCATTCTATGGGCTGAAAGAATGTAAATCAGTAGCCTTTCTCAGTTTCGGAAATTTGGAGTTTCACATTTTTTTTAGTGAACTTAAGATCCAACAAAAAATTCTACCGATATAGAGATCGAATTTTAGAACCATTCGATTGCATTCTATGGGCATTCTATGGGCTAGAAAATTTTATTGTGTAAAATTTTGGCAATTTTCTTTCAGATGTATGGTCATCAGTCAATGCAGCGGGTAATGAGTGGAGGGCAGTTGAATTCAGTGATGCATCCGTCGATGATGATTACTTCATCTCAATCGCATATGATGAGTGCTGTATGTTTGATTACTTGAGTTGCTTTAAGTCATGTTCGTAATTGATAGCATTGTTGATCTCACTGATAATATTAAGGAGCTAGTCCGTTATCGTTTTAACAGATTATACGACAATTTATTATTGATAGAATTTGTTATTGATAATTCACATTTGGTAGTTTTACACTCATTGAGTAATTTACGTCGACCGATTAGTTTTATATTCTATTCTTTCATTACTTATTTTTTTCAGTCAGGATATCCTCAGACAATGATGAATACTGGTCAACCACCCCCACAGATGATATCAACGATTTCATCACAGCAACAACACATGGGTCAAGCAATGAATACATCACATATGGTTGGTGCAGCATCTATGGGGCAACAAACACATGTTATTTCTTCACAACATCAACAACCGTCAAACGCATCAATATCACAGGTTCAAGTTGTTGGTAACAGCGTTCAGCAGTCATATATACAGCACCAACAGGTTCATTATTTCATATTGTTTATTGCTATGTTCTGTAGTGATTCAAATGAGAACTTGGCTTGCTATATTTCAGTTGGTTAATTACAATTGTTTGCTTTATTAAGGTTTAGATCAAAGCTCTAAATTTTTCATGCTTATAGGTATAAATATTATAAATATGAACATATTACAGACTACACCGTCCAGTGTATCTTTGCTTTCAAGTGGACCTTCTTCGAATAACCCGCAGACACCTTTAACAATGCCATCAATGAATCCTTCATCGCAACAGATAGGGACGCCTGTAACTCCCCAACAGGCGCCATCGTCTGTTCAAACGTCGGCTTCAACTGTTGAAAGTAATTCAGGTGGACTTTCTATTGTACCTCCAGATCCGATTTCACTAGCAAAGAATCTCATCTTAAAGGATCTTCGATATTCTTTAATTGTTCGTTTCATACTATTATTCTGGTCTTATTTATTTACCACTTGTTTAAAGTTTGCGATAGCAATGTATAAAACCCTTGTTGATGGAAAAAAGAACCTCTTCTTTGCGATAAAAGTGTTCGCTATACTCATACTTGCTTTGTAGGAATTGAATAAAGCGGCGGCTGAAGTTATTCGTCCATCTGTATCAAAGCAACAATTAGACGCATCAGTTGCATCTCACAATCCGATGTCGGTCAATCCTCAGTCAGTAAATCCTCAGTCCGTTAATCCCCAGTCTGTAAATCCTCTTTCAGTAAATCCAGCTTCGGTCAAATCTCTAGATGATCCAAATTCAGTGGAAGCTGCAGATAAGAAAGCAATATTGTGCCCCAGAGACGCTTATCTTAATGCCTTTAACAACTTTCTTGCAATTTGCGATCAAATCGAAATGAATTTCGTATGTTTCTCGATAATTAGGAATGTTCTTTCGTCTATTCGAATCTTTTACATTTAATTTTTAGTCACTTGTACAAGAAGCTCAGAAACAATGTGTGCGTTTCGATAAAATGTTTGCTGGTGAATTGAAAGCAGTTGGTGAAATGGCAAATGTGAACTATTCTCAATATGCTCAAGATATGTTGCTTTCTTGCTCATTCTGATAAAAAATTTTAACGTCTGAAAAATGCAGCTACAAAATTCAGTTTTAATCAGATAGTCCTTTCTAGGCGGTTGGCACGGACCATTTCTTGTTAATCTTCATTAACTGTTTGTACTTTCTAGAAATAGGATTGTTATTTACAATTTTAGGGTATATCGACTCTGCAGATCGTATTCGGACAGCGATTCATCGATCAGTACAATCAGCTACTTTTATTATTGATAAATTACAAACGGCTGAAGAAAATGTATGTTATAAGATACCTTGGAAGTTTCGACTTTTATTATACAGCATATTTCTATTTCGAAGTTTTTATTTTTTCATTTTTTAATAAATTTTCAGAATTATTACGAGAAAATGGAATTATGAAAATTGAAGAGTAGAAAGGGAAACTGGTACTGAGCGAGATGTTTCCTTGCTCGGTGAAATGTTATCATCTTATGGTTTTTTATTTTGTGATAAAGTACTTGTCTTCATTGTCAATAAACTACAGTAGTATTGCAATGTTTATTAAATGGTCTCAAATTTTTTTGCTTTTGGTAGTCTCTCAGAAATTTGAAAATCCAATAGAAAACTTTATTTTAATGAATTACGCTGCTATTTGCCGTAATTGATGGCAAGCATTGAAACAGAAATTTTAACAGAAATTTGCAATATATTTAATTTTTCTAAAAATAATGTCCGACACTCACCATTCCTAATTAGACTAATTCCCAACCGCTAATACGGTTAAAAGATTTTGTTATGGAATTACTTGGCAATAGAAATACGGGCGAGTTGCCAGCATCACACGGATTTTTTAATGATAATTTTACTTTCTTCAGGGTCAGAAAATCGAATCCCTAATTTTACATAATTTTACAAATTTCTTCGACGGCTAAATTAACAGGAGGGGAAGGTACAGTGTTTGTGCATGGATAGGTATGTCCGGAAGACTCAAGATGTCCAAATGTTGAAAAACTTGCAAAACCCATTAAAAAATGCTTAACTTTAATTCTGCTACTGTCCTTTCATGATGATTCTTTAAGAAATTTTATTAACGTCGTCCGCACCCTTATCCGCCACCTCAGCACCTTCAGTCCATTTATTTAAAACCTTTTAAAAGCTATAGGTCATAAAATGGGAAGTGACAGTGAAGAAAGTCGTCAAAGTGTTTGTTTTCTTCGTCTTATTTGGAGACTAAAATTTTATCTTATGTGCTAGTTTAGTAAAACCAGTGAAACCCTTTTTCGAATGGTTTTTCAAAATGCACAGAATAAAATATGAAGAAAAATATGAGATAGAATGTTTCCGTTGTATGGAAAAAAATTATACCTCAAATGGTGGCATATTCGAAGATCACTGCATCCACGATTAAATGATCTACCAATTCCCGTCTTAAGTACACTACGGTCTGGCTGACGCCACAGATCAGAAGGAGAACGCCCTGTGAGCGGACGAGTCAATAAAAAGCCGGGATTACCCGCACTTCGAACTGTTCCCCTCAAGGGACCAGAAGACCCATATTGCTTGCCACAGGTCCACAGTGGCACGCCGTTGCAGCGGCCTATCAGTGAACCCAAGATTAGTGAAATCTTGAGCCCCATCCTGCCGAACCCCTCAGGACAAAATACCGCAGGAAATACCAACGTACAACCGCGTGCGACACGCACCGCGACGATGGGCGCGTCGCGGTAGACGCGGAGGAATCACAGAAAGCGCCATTTGTGCAAATCCAAAAATTGCATGCTAAGGTTTTTGATTTTAGCCAAATAGCAAAACCAACTCAATAGAAAATTTACTATGCAAAAAAAGGCAAACTTAAGTGAAATTGCGGCAAAAAAGTCATCAAACAGATTGGCACTATTTCTTTTGCGAATCTGCGATTATAAATAGGGTCGTTTCCCAATGTCAGTGTCATTGTGTCGCGGAGCTTCTTTGAGTGCGGCTTTCTGTTCTCGTTCATTTGCATTTTGGAGTTGGTTGGTCTGTATTTCCGCTGTGGCTTGAGAGTCGAGGTCGATGGTTGCTCTCTTGGATTTCGGGCAATTTTCATGTCCGTTGTCGTGCGAACAGTCACCGTCATCATCATCAGATGCTGATCATGGAAGGGACTTAAATGCAGCTAGATTGCTGGAGTTGGCTATTCAAAAGCGTCGCGCTGCTTTTACGTCAAGGCGGCGTGATTTTCGGCGTGAAATCGCCCACACTGTTATGGTACGAACGTTATGTAGACGATTAGGAGCTGAACTTGCTATGAAAAGAAAAAAACGCCTGGATCGTGCAAAACGACTTGTGCAATCAATGAAATGTAAGTCGGATTGTATTCTTCATGGAGAAGAAGTTTTAATGAAATCACCATTAAGTAATACGCGGGAGAACTATGCTATGAAAGGAAAATCTACCAACCATGATGCAGAGTCGAGCAATGTAAGGAATATGGAAAACACGAAATACTATCATGAAGATGATCCGTTCGATTTGGATCGATTATTCGAGGAAGCTGGGTTAATTAAAAGGAGGTGAGTGTTTTTCCATATGAGGTTTGGCGAGGGGAGTCGGGCTTTATCCTTTTTTTTGGTTGTTAGCAGCCATTGAAGCGGCCATTTTTTTGCGCTTTTTGTCGCCATGTAAAGGTTAAGTTGGTTTACTGTTGACGGTTGACTGGCGGTAGTGTAGTGGAGAGCCTGGTTGTAATAGCGGGTGGAACGTTTTAGAGGGGATGCGGGGGGAATTTTCTTCAAAGAATTTTTTTGAAGGGTTTCTTATTGATTAAAGAGCTTCTTATCGAGTTGTCCTTTTCAGGCGTGTAGTCGTCGATGGGTCGGTGGAGATTAACGCAGATATTTCGTGTGCGGCTTGAGTTGCCGAATGTCCATTGTGGTTTTATTTACTTATTTCTGTGATACGGAAGGTGGTCTAGGCTTGCGGGATCGGTGAAGGATTCGATGTTTTCTTGTTTGTATGGGATGATAATGTCATTTTTTATTTCGTATAATTATTTTTATTGTACGTTTTAAGTGAACAAAGTTGCTACAAATCGTAGTGTGCTTTTACAATTCATTTAGATATTTGGGTGCCGAAACGCGGCTCAAGCAAACGCTGACACATTGGATTAGTGTTTCACTTAGTTCTCTCAATGGTATATTTTTCTTTTATCGTTATTAGGAAAGTGTAGAAAATCTTTTGGCACTAAGCATTCTGTTGATCCCTAATGGCTCAGGTTGGGGTAATATGTCATCGTTTTCTGTTGAAGTTTTTCAGAATAGTTGGCGATCAAAAGTCGTTGGCTTTGGTCCGGCTATTTTCGCAATATGACAGCTCATCCAGTAATAATAGCCTTTTTTCAATTCATGATCTCCAGTTGCACAGTTAAGTGAAAATTATGGTTGTAGGGAATTCTTGCTACAGCAAGATTTTTGTTTAAAGTGTTGAAATTATTTTCGTTTTATATTTGCTTATTTTTGCGAGCTTGTTAACTTGATTTAGTGGGTTGCTGCTCTAAATGCGAGTATGTGGCAAGAACGGGTTGGTTCTCTGTTGAACAGTCCCACGGTGAAGCTAGCGCAACGAAAGGTTTTTGCTAAAATGCGTTGCGAGGATTGAGCAAGCGCATACAGGCTTGTTATATTTTTAGCAAATAATGGTTGTCATTGGCTTAATTTTGGAAAAGTGGAATGGTTTTCACGATTTAGTCGGGAGGATATGCGGTTTTCATCGGGTAGATTACGAAATGGAGGGTGGGATGGGAACATGGCAGTTTTCTGCAATAGGGCCGCGATTAATTCACGAGGAATCTTTTAGAATGGACATCGTTATACCGCTGTTTTACGTACGTTGCAAAACCGATGTGTTTCACTTGTGCGGTTTTCGATATCCCGAGGTAAGCCTGTGATAAGGTTTGTTAAAATTGCTAATGTATTGTGCAAATTTTCTGAAATAAAAGTTTATTAAGAAAAATGTTTTGAACAGAACAGAAGTTTGGATAAAAAGGGGATTTACGAGGTCTGCGCGAGCCTGGATGACATTGAAGCAACTATGAAATCCTGAAATAAATTAGTAAATTAGTAAATCATTAGTAAGAGGTTTTAAACTCGATCAGACACATTCAGAACGTGGTAAACGGGAAAAGGCGTAAGTACTCTTAGTGGTGTTAACATGTTGATCGCGTATAGTCCGAGGGATCTGGCCATAACGACAGGTGTAGTACTAGAGCGGTATAAGCGGTTGATCCAGTCGCAAGCCAGCTGCATTGGTAAATTGTATAGTCTGCTTTCGCGGTCGTATTCGGATAAATAGCACAGTGACCCTGAAATGTAGTGAGCGCCGTTGGCGGCCGTGAGATGTAGCATGGGTTAGAGACGTCATTCGTTAAGTTAAAAATGATCACCAAGATCGCTTCCATCGTTGGCGCATTTCTTGAGGCACTTGGTTAGGATGGCAACGTCATTCCAGCCGATATTAACTCCTTGTCCGGCTAATGGATGTAGGCGGTGCGCGGCATCGCTAAAATGGGGATGACTTTACGATTTCCTCATTAGTGCAATGGAAGGAACATGGAATCTGTGGAATTCCTTTAATAAGCGGTCATAATTTACCCTATAAGTGCAGCGCGCCGAGTAATGTAGGTGTGGCAATGGCGAAAACCGAGAGGAAATGCTGCCCGTGTGTCTGTTTGTAACGACAGTATCACGGGCGGAATTGGTGCTGGCTGCGATTCCAAGTGCAAAATCGTGCTAATCCCTTTGTTGACTAGTGTCAATAAATTGTTCGTGGCTGGATTCTGGTATTTTGAGGTGCTCTAAAAAAATGGAAGTAAACAAAAGGATTATAAAATTTCTGCTAAAACTGAATACAAAGGAGTAGAAGTGCTATACAAGTTGTTGATTTAATTCGTCGATAAATTCTTCTGGTTTTAACTTTAAAAGCATGTCAGCGTGTTGATTACTTGTCGACCACACTAGTGAACTGTGTTTATCACTTAATGGAAGTAAAGCAATTGGACCAGTCGGCATAAACCTTTGCCATGCCACGTTGTTTCCGCTGCTCTTCAATAATGTTCATAAGCAATTAAAAATTAGTTAAAAATAAACAAGCAATTAAAAAAGTTTAAACAAACAGCTTGCAATTCAAGCGTTGCAACGACACCCTTTTGGCCATATTCCCATTCAGTACAGTCTACTTTCAGCAACTGTCTTACCTTACTATTTAAACCGTCTGCACCAATCTAAACAAAAAAATTTTAAGCAACATAATATCAAAACATAAAAGCATTTTCAAGTCACTTATCTTTGGAACAAACATCAAAAAAGGCATTGTGAAAAATGTGATCATACAACAAGCGAAGTTTCGATTTCAGTTCCATCGCTAAGTTTGAGTGTTGCTAAATCTTTTAATGAATCTGGAATGCTGAAATAACGCAAATTAGATCAGAGTTACTAGATTTGGCTTGCACGAATCAGGTCTGATTTGGCCGATATTCATCGTTTGTATGCTTTTCAAAATTTTGCGATCTCTGTCCCATTAAAAAAGTATTACTTCTATCTAGATGCCCAGTGACTGGCTTATCTTTAAATTGAAAAGATATATTCACCAAACTTCAACTATTTCCATTTTCATTTTCAAATCAACAGTACTAGCTTGTTGAAGATAACAAAACATTGAATTGATAATTGCGTTGTTCTCGATTATATATGCCACTTCTTTTCCATAATCAGATTGTTGTAATTTTATTTCCGATTGAGAACAGCTATCTAAAACCTGCAAATGAAAAAACCTATCAAATGCAGCACCAGTGAAGGATTTCTTCCATCGTTTAGAAAAGGCAATACCTGGAGACGATCAACTTTTTTTATTCTGTACCGCACCAAATCATCCCAAATGCCTAATTCTGAAACAAATGGATAAAATCGGAACCGAAACTGGACAAATCAATTTGAAAAGTACTTTTCGTTATTGGTGGTTTTTGGCATTATTTTCTTTCTGTTAAGAATTATCAAAAAGTTCTAACCAGCATTAACTTTATTAAACAACTATAAACTATCCACTATCCACTTACTGAAGAAGAAAAAGGCATATCCATTAGATTCTAAAAGCAAAAGTAAAAATAAAAAATAAAGCAGAGAACAAAAAATTAAATATACCCTTAAGAAATTCGACTGAAGAAAGCGCAACTGCTGAAACTCGATTGCTGTAAATCGGAGTTTTAACCAGTGGTACGATATTTCCCGATTCGATTAGCAAAACTTTTTTTGCTTTCAGTGAATTTGATAAACCTGAAAAGTTAAAGATTATTTCACTGAAAATTTATCATAAGCGCCTTGCGACATTTTTGGCTATAATACGCTCTATTATATATTGAGAAAGCGGTAGCATGGGATCTTTACAAAAATTATTGAGGAAAAAAGATAGAAAAAATGAAAAAATGAAAAGATAGAAAGATGAAAAAAAAACACGTAAGCGTATGATCTCCCGGTAGCAATATTCGAAGTAAAAGACAAGTTTTTCAAATAATTTTCCAGTTTTGATTGATTTATGTCAAGCAGCCGTTAAGGAATTGATAAGCTAGTCAATTTTGATAAACTCATCAAAAAATCAAATGGAAAAGTTAAAAAATTACTTAGAGAAATTGCCATAGCATTTCCAACCATTCCGCCACCAACTATCACTATATCATAATAAGGCTTCGAAATTGTTGATAACGCCGATCGACATTTAAGCGCCACAACTTTTCGCAACAGCTGGTGCATCGTTGCCCTCTGAAACGTGCTCCATTTTAAATCTATCCAAAAAGGAAATGTCGAACCAGCAACAAAGGCAGAATAAAACGCAATGTTTCGATCGAGGCCATAGCTCCAATTCTCATTGCTCAACACGTCATTAAAAGAAATGCGGGCAATGTTGCGTACCTGCCTGCCACTAAACGACTTTCAGAAGCAATCTCTAACATTTAGTACAGCAAGCCAAATTTGAAATAGCAAATGCCGTCATAAATCGTGAATAGAGAAAAACGAATTTTTCCCATACAGAAAGAAAGAAAAACGAACAAAAAAGAAAGTTGCAGACATTTTTTACGTTCAAAATACAATTTAAGTCGCATATGCCGTAAATATTCCACGACGATGGGGCCGTGCAATATATCTTCTGCAGCTGCGTCCACGTTTTCATGCAAAGAAGCATCACCGGTCGTGGCCGAGTTTCGCGCGTTTCTGGGATTTGCATTTGTTTCTCATGCTACCGCTGTTGACTCGGATCACGTAAATGATGGCGAAGCACATAAAAGGTTTTATGTTGAATGGGCTATTTTTGAAAATGGAAAGTTTTCGCTGAAAAGTAGTAATGTGGCATCCTTTTCAAAATGCAACTCATATATATTCCTGCCTCTTCACAAATGTATTTAAAAAATACGGCTAGTCAATTGCGCACTATTAGTGACAGCCGCCACCCAATTAGATGCGACAGAAGCCAATGAAAAAATCGTTTCTTTAATATATTGCAAAAACTTGTGCAACACCTCGGTTTATAAAATCCCCACGTATTGACATGGGAACAAGGTCTGACGAATATGGACTGAGCTAAACCACTTTTTGTTAACTGATTTTTGAAATGGCTGAAGCACTGGAACATCTTCCTGCAGGCGTGGGTGGGGGTGGAACGCAAAGGGGCGTGAATTTCTTTGGCTCTTATAGCCACGCGGTGAGCGGACCTGCTCGTTCGCCGCCATGCTAATACTCCAGCAGTCACTTGCTTTTATTAAAGGGTTTGTATATTGTACCCACCGCTATATTGTTTCTTCACCAGTCATGAATGAGCGCTGCTGTCCACGTAATCGGAAAGCTTTCTTTTTGGATTGGCTTTATGTAAAAAGTATGCGGTTTGCTGTGCATTCATACAACTTGTTGAATTCTCCATTTTTTTGAAAAAATGAAAATGTTGAAAGTTTAAAACGTTTAAAAAAATTAGCGGCGGCACTAACTAGATTTTATATGGCAATAATTGCTTCATTTAAAGGGTTGAAAGCATAAAAAAACGATTCGAGTAGAAACCAATTTAATAACAATACAACATTGAAATGGTATGAAACCAAAAAAATTTATTGGACATTGGGAGATTTTTTTTAAGAGTCCTCACCATTACTGGTTAAACTCGCTCCACTGGTTTGTCGCATTGAGGCATTATGCCAGGGAATCTCTTGGCGATAGAGATACTGGTAAGTCGCCACCATTACCCGGATTACCCGGTACAGGTTTACTCCTGTGCGGAATCGAGCCTCAGCATTGGCGCTTCCAATTGAGCAATAATCCACTGAGCCATTCAAAAAAACGATTCGAGTAGAAGCCAATTTAATAACATTACAACATTGAAATGGTATGAAACCAAAAAAATTTATTGAACATTGGAAAATAATGGAAACGTTGAATAAAAATTCAGAATAAGCTGGATTTATGATTTTAAGTTGCGTGTTCCTTTGCGAGAGAATTTAGTTAAAATTGTTTTTTTGGGAGTCTGATAGAAAATAGTGGATTTCTTTGAGAGCAGCATCATGAAAGCCACAAGTTTGCAGGCATTTTCTTTAATGTAATTTTTTACTCCCATTCTGTTCAGATCTTTTTCGATAAGAAACTTGTCACTAAAAGTAAAATCCGGGTAGTGTTGAGGAGCCACCTGCGGTTCTTCCATACGAGTCTTTGGTGACTCTTAGTGTATGCAGTGGAGGATCAGTAACAATATGGCCAATATTTCTGACTTCTATGCTCTTTGAGTTATCTGACACTGGTTACTTTTGCTTTGATTACTGGGCCACATAAACAGTCCAGTCACACTCCATCGTTTTTCTTGTTTCATTATATGTCGCTTCCATCGTTCGCCAATTGTACTTTGATAAAATTTTTCTGTATTCCTAAATAAACCAGTAAAAAATATCGTGAAATACAAGTAATGAAATACAAATTAGCAAAAAAATTTTAGATTTACCAAAAATCAAAAAATTTTTGTTTCAAATTCAGTAAGGAAATTGTGTAAATTGCGAAATAATAAAAAGCCATTTACCATATTTTTTGAACCGCTGAATATTTTCTGTGGTCATTGTTACATCGTTTTTCTTCAACATTTTTGATTGTCAACCTGTTCGACTTACATTCCATCTTTTTGTTGAATGCAAATATAATGAATCTGCAAAATTTGCAAATAATTCGTTTAATTCGTGATTTTCTTGGAAATTGTTCCCTATTTTATAAATGATTTTTACTTTGAATATTAATTTTCCTTTATGCAAATTTAACGAATTAGTATAGTCAGCATAGTATTTTGTGATAGCTGAAACGTCGACCATTATTCACCATTTCCATCCTTCTGTTAACTACAAAGATGAATGAAATCAAATGAAGATGAATGAAACCTTCGGTCGCCAGTTAGTCACATGAAGATGGATGGAAGTTAATGATAAGTTTACTCGTGTAAAAGGGTTAGAAATAACTCGGATACCCCGTTCCATTTTCGCAGAAACGTGATAGTATCTTTTAAATAGAGTTTAAATACAGTTTTAGATTTGCATTGTCTTGCATTTTTGCAAATTTTTTGAGAGATCTGACCCATCAGCAGTATGGAGCATTTCCCAGCCAACTGTGACTGTAAGAAAGATATTCCACCTGCTTTCTTGAAGATTCGATAAGCCCCAAAAACTGGATAACGAAACGATCATTGCGGCATTTGATAAAACCGACTGCAAAGTTATCTTTTCAAAGTTTATTCGGTGAAAAATCGAAATGGATTTAGGTGATTCA
The DNA here is from genome assembly GCA_900625125.1 of Dracunculus medinensis. Lineage (NCBI taxonomy): Eukaryota > Metazoa > Nematoda > Chromadorea > Rhabditida > Dracunculidae > Dracunculus > Dracunculus medinensis. The sequence continues at coordinate 47,863 of UYYG01000077.1, read as the reverse complement.
GATTGTAGCAGACTATTCTAATTTCTTATCCAACAAAACGTTTTTCACTGCCATATAACAAAATTCATTGCAAGGCAATTAGCATAAAAAAATAAAAAATGATTTAAAATCTAGCTGAAGTTGACTTGAACGAAAAATCTATTTTCTCGTGCCCTTTTCTCTCTCAATAAAATTGGTTGAACACTGAACTGGGCGATGGAATTCTGAAAGTATTGTTATAAGTAAAAGATACTTTAGTATTTTTTTCAAATTTTCAATTTTAAATTTTGGTTTCTTTTTTTTTAATAGCAACCACAATTTCTGGTGGCAGTACTTACTACTTAAGTGAAGTGGTTTTGGGTCAGCCAAAAAAATTCAGCCATTCGACCTATTGTATTTTATCAGCCAAATATCAATAATTTATCCTATTCATAATTTGGTAATTTGACAAATAACATTTTATTCTAACATTTTCGCCCAAACTATTTTGTGCAACCTAAGTATAATTGTATGCTGGAATGAAACTTAACTTAATTACCTTTATCATTTTTTTTAATTTCAAGAATGTCATCATATCAATGGAAATTACAAATATGGCGAAGAAAATGTTTATATAAAGTTCAAAATGATTTGAAAGGAAATGTCCACAGTGCGATTCAGAATATACAAACGTTAAATGATTCCGATCAAAATAATAATTGCATTCATCTGAAATATGAAAAATGAGTTGGAGAGCACCATGAAACTTTAAAATTTATTTATTTAAATAAGCAACACCTTACTAAGCCATTATTTAAAGATTGCAAATCCGACTTGTGGCAATAGCTTTCTTCTTAACTGAATAACTTGCCCAAATGTAGCTTTTTAATCAAAGCTTCGTCTGATAGCACCCATATTTCTGATTTGACTGAATGTATTGACAACTATGATGAAACCATTTCGCAAGAGAGTCTTAAGAACATAGGTAAGTCTTCAGCAGCATCTGGATTTTAAGGAAGGGCTCCTCTTATCGAGGTGTAGGAATCAAAATGATGCTTGGACTTTGGTTGTAGCAACACATCATTACACTTCTATTCTCCCACTGCTGCCAGATAAGTCTTATAAGACGTTAGCTTTACTGCAGTTTAAAGAATGCAAAATTTTCACTGGAAAATTTTGCAAATTTTCAAAATTTTATACAATAACATTTTGAATTTTCCTTTCAAAATCGTTTATATCAATATTTAAATTCTTTCAATTTAAAAAATTCAATAAAATCCTCTTTTCGCAACTGATCCTATGACAAACCGAATTGATAGGCGCAACTCTGTAGGAAAGAGATTATCCAAACCAAAGCGATCCATAGCAGTGTTATACGTTCTTTGAAATACTTGTTATAACTGAATGGTTTTGAAATCGCCATATAGCGATTTATAGTTATAAGGCAATGAGTGTAGATCGACGCATAATAGAACCAAATACATAATTGACCAATTGTATAAGATAGCCTTGCATTTGACATAAAATGAGGTAATCTTTCTGGGTTTCTGCAACAATCAGCTATAAAAGATGTCTATAATGTCTATATACTATGTCTATATATTTAATATTAAGCCAATTGAAAAAAAACTACAGAAGCTAGAGAGATTTTCTATTATTTTCTTTTATTATAATTCGATTTAGTAAACGAACTCTCATCTCGGGGATAGGATGACTGAGTGGGTTGTTGTTCAGTTTGGAGTGCGCCAATGCTGAGGCTCGATTCGCACCAGCAGGAGTAAACCCGTCCAAAAATCCGGGTGATGCTGGCGACTCTCCTGTATTTCTATCGCCAAGGGACTTCCTCGCATATTGCCCAACTGCGACAAACCAGTAGAGCGAGTCTAACCAGTAATGGTGAAGACTCTTTATGAAAAAATGAACTCTCCTCTATCTGTTATATATCCCTTCTCACCTTCTGTGGGGTCTCCCACCTTAGCCACTAATCCCTTATCGAGGTTTAAACGAATTATCCAATTATTTATATATCTTTAAGAGCACTCATCATTACTGGTTAGGCTCGCTCCTCTGGCTTGTCGCATTAGACAAACATACCAGGGAGTCCCTTGGTGCATGTATATATATATATATATCTATAAAATTATATTTAGTTCTGGTCCTAAATTTTAATCTACTTATTATCTTTCTTCTAACAGCAATCATTTCTTATTGAGGTGGCAGTACTGACTACTTGAATGTAAATTTTTGGTTGAGAAGACGTTTGCGGATAGAAGTATAACTGGATCTTCACTGCCTGAATTTCACTTTTAATGACAGATTTGCCGTTAGAGGCAGCAATATCGAATCTTTGATGAATTGACCTTAGTCAAAAAAAGATATACTCGACTATGCTATTATTTGTTGCCGTAAAAGAAAGACAAAATTATGAAAACCGATAAAAAATATCCCTGCTCGTCGATTTTTTTCTGCTTAAAATTATAATTTGTAAAAACTGAGACATTTAATAGAAAATGAGGAAAAAAGCCTTTAAAAAAAACTTGCAAAAAAATAGTGATGAAACTTGAGAATATTATAGCCAACAAATGAAGTGGGAAGTGATCGATACCATATCTGGGTAGATTAATTTTGCTGGCTATTACGATCAGAAACTTTTGGAATTTATTTGCGGCAAAAATAAGGGTAGACAATATCACTAAGATAGCAGGTTTATTTCTTTGAGGGACAGGAGCTGAACCGTCGTCTCGCAACAAAGTAATCTGAAGCACTCACTCACTATAGCCAACAAATTGAAAATGAAGAAAAAAAATGCCTTTTATGGTGCCTTTTAATTAAATAACCGTTGAATCAAAAATTTGAAGTTTGTGCCTCATTTCAGAATTCAGATGGATATAGATTAGTAGGATATATGCGAAAAATTTTGGTAGATTTCCGTTATTCTATTCTCTGTTCATCTCTGTTCAGTCATCTAATTTTCCCTTAAGCTAATATTAAATTAAAATGATATGGACTCTCTAGATTTATTTTTAGGAATTTCTAAGAAATGATTTGCATCTCGTTCCATAGAAAAATATATTTAGAAATATAATCAGCATTAAATTTTATCAAGACTGATTCACACAAACGCTGAAAATTGAAAGAAAAATCCAAAGCAGAAAGTCGAAAACGTAAGTCTAGATTAAACAAGTAGTGAATGCACCTGCTACTGAAAATTGATTATATTTAATGGTTAAAATGACTCCTCTCTTGAATCCAGTTGAGTCTGAGATTTTATGCCATTCCAGTTCTTTACATTTGATGCTTAGAGATATTTTATGTAAAAGTTTTATTCATGGTTTCTTATAAATAGGAAGATCATATAATAGAAAGAGTAGCACTCGTTACTTCCCTTTAATTTTTCGACGGCAGATTTACTCACGTTGGAAGCAGGGCCGAATGTTGACGCTCGAAGCCATAATTTGAGCAACAACCACTTGGTTATCCTGTTCCTCTTCTCTCAGAAAAAAGTGACTAATGATCTTAATTTGCCTGAATTAAATAAAAGCTTACGAATTTCTTAAGTATTTCTCGGCAATTCAAGATGATCTTTGGAAACAATCTTAAGTTTGCTATAAGAAAAAATGAACATACAGCTAAAACTAACCCAAAAAGAATTGGTGCCACCCATATGCTAAAAATGAGTAGAACCCCCATTCCACCGATAGCATGTGAAATTGTTGAATAGCCAAATGCATTGCGGAGATTTGTTGTTTTAAGCACGGTGTAAATCGATAGTCCATTTAGTATGATACCAAATATTCCTAACTAAAAATTTGCTATGAAAAGATAAAATTTTTGGCTAGTCCAAGCTATGTACTGTATTACATTCTTCTCGACTAAATTCTTTCCTGAAAAAAAACCGATAAATCCTATACTTCAAAAGAGAAAAAAGACTAACCGTGCCCACTATTAAAGCAGCATCACGATCTTCTTTCAACACAGTATCCATTTTAACTCACAAGTCAGTAGATAAGAATAATACGTAAATGGACCAGCAAAACGCAAATAGGTGCCAAAAAGTTTTAGCAAAAACTATAATTAATGGTTTGGTTGAAATAATGATGCACACTATTTTCCCTTGGAAGAAAACTGAATAATATTTTCTATACAATGAGATTTGCAAAAGTCGCGATCACTGATATAACTCGTGAAAAATTAAATCATCGGTTGAAACTATCTAGAATTAAGGATTAGTAATGCAACATCATACAAAGCATAGGTCAAGACATTATGAATGAAAATATTCAATTCGTTTTACTAAAATTTTAATTTCTCAAAAATAATTTTTAAATGCGCTAGCTTTCTCTGCCGTCTATAACGCTTAGAATTTTACAAATGAGATCAGCTTGCTTCCTTTTTACTCAGGATTCAAATATCTCGAAGAAATGATGTATTATGCACATTTAATTCATGAAATAGATTACCTTCCTCAATTCAATATTAGAATTGTCTGATTAAAGTTGTGTGAAATTAATAATATTCATAGAGATTCTGATGAAAATCGTGCGAAAGGCGAAAGTTTCATTACTTCTGGAATAAAATTCTCACGATTTCTGTGGAATTATCAAGTTTGTTTTAAAAAATATTTGCAGATTCTGGATAACCTCAATTAGATTATAAATTAAATTAAATATAAATTTTGCGGAGAAAATTTTATGCAAAGTTTTAATGCAATTTTTAATGCAATGGAATTTATGCGAAAAAATTAAGATTCTTAAATTAAATTAAATTAAGATTCTTCGTTTATAAAGAATGAATCCTGAAAATCCGCATTTTATGATGTTAAAAATGAGTCATTAATTTCGTCGTTACCGACATATGAAGCAAATATAAATCGAAATTGACTTATTCCCATTGTTTCAATAGTTTTTGCCTCATTCAAACAAAAGCCAAAATCAATCGCTTCTTCCAAGAAGATTGATTAATCTTCTTGCAAAGTGTTTTGGAATGGTTGATCATTTTCTCAAAATCTCTAAAAACCATTTTTTCATTCTTAAATTTATTCTGAAATTTGAAAATCGGGAACTGACTTTTGTTGCTTGCCGCAGCAAAACTACCGTTGATCCCCATATTTCATAAATGGAAATATGTCATGAAATAACTTATCTATATTTTTGTTAAATTTAAAGCACATAAATTTCATATTTCGTTCTGATTATTTATAAGTTTAACCAAGCGTGAAAAAGTGCAGTAAATCGTGTTATGACATTAAGACGGCATTATTAATGTTGGATCATTTGTTCTGAAAACAGTTTTTGATTTTTGATTTTAACAAACGCTACGTCATTTCATTTGCAATTAAATAAACCTGAAGAGCAGGTTTGCTGTGTAACATCGGCATTGATAGATATCAAACATCATGGATTCAAATCCTCTTGGTAAGAGCAAACCTATTATTAAAACGGAGATAGTCGTGGTGCTGGGGATCACTTTATATAAATGGCTCACTAGCGAGAAGGTATTAGTTAGAGTAGCTAACCAAACCATAAGTGGTAAGTGATTAAAAGAGAAAAAACTGAATAAATCCAGCCGACCACTGCGTTACCAATTATAATGTTAAGAAACAAGAGAAATTAGCAAAAAATTTGGATTCATATATTTCTAATTAAATTACAAAGAATATTTCAATGAACTTGCAAATTTTATAAGATAATCGTCCACTCAGAGTTCGGCAAATTAAGAAAAAACTAAGCGAATTTCACAGTTAATACTTTTGAGATTAATTTTTACTATTAATTGTTTTCTGCATGAAAAAAAACTAATGGAATGATACCTAAATAAAAGTGGAGGAAGAGTCTCATAAAAAATGATAAAGGCTGCCACTAAGGATTATTTGCATTACCTCAAAACGGATAACGTTATATCGATTCAAATTAAAATCTTGTATGCTATTGCTTAAGCTTGTTGAAAAAAATTTCCATGATTTAAAAACAGCTCAATAATCATAAAAGATTTATGGGAACTCATTTTAAAAAATGTATTACTGCTTTTCATTAAGAATTATGTAACTTTCATGAAATATAAGTCATTCATCTGAAATTTTTTTTTTGAATCGAATATTTTAGATATTTATAGTTTGAAAATAATAACCACTTCGAATGCTAACAACAATCGTGCTAATCAATGAAATAAATTTACACTAATTTCAGAACAAAAATCATCAAAATGTTGTTAATAATAAACATACCTTAGGTAACAATAAATTTTTAACAGATTTCTTCTAATCCGAGTCTTAAGCTTTAAATTTGGCTAAAAGTAATTTTAACTCTTTCTTACAGAATTTCTGAAGCGTAGAATGGCAGAATGGATGATAACAACTCAAATTATTGAGGGGAAAGGGTTCAGGCAGGTAGAAGTAAGTCTGTCATTAAATAAATTTGGGTGGTGGTAGCGATTTTCTATCGCCAAATATCTCCTGGGCAAAGATTTCCAAAACTAATAATCGGTGGAGCTAGTCTAATTAGAAAATGTGGGCATTTAACCACACTTTATAATTTCAAGTAAAAATTTATAAACTTTTGTGAAGATTCTATTATTTCTACAAAAATAACAATTTTTTCTTGTATGAATTTAAATCTAAATGTGGCTGAGAAATTAAAATTTTTATGCTTTCCTTACAGATTAATTCAGTTTTATGATTTTCTTTTATTTAATCTGAAATCTTAGCATTTTTTTTTTAAAATTTGGTTTTCAAATTCCTCTTATCGCTAATTTGAATTTAAAAAATTTTTTATTTTTTTTCTTTCTGGTGCTCTTTGATTATTATCAGAATTCATCTACTGAATCATCTTAAGCTTGAATTTGTGCTTATTCCCATTAATCTTATCAGTTTGAAAGGTGGATTTTGCTGAAATCTTCATAAGGATTTACAAATTGAAATATTTTAAAATTATCAGAGAAAAATTTTCCTGAATTAGGCGCAAAGAGTTCAATCGATATTAAAATAGGAAGTGTGCGTAGAAATGATATAGTAAGCCAATTTTCCAAAACTTTTATGGAAGAGTTCATTGCAATTCTGATTTAATCGTTTGAAGTTTCCTAGTTTAATTTTAATCCTCCCTAGATAGCTTGTCTGAATATTTATTTAAAGGCTTGATTCGAAAGTTGTCATTTATATAACAAACTTTACTTTGCTTCGCTATCAGTATCGAACTGCTGCTTCTTATATAGCTTGATGCTTTCCGATCTGCTTTTTGACTATTCTGGGATCCTATTATACTGACAGTAAGTAAAGCTGATAAGCTGATAAGTAAATAAATGTTGTAAGTTGAATTAGCTAATAAATGGTTTATTATTAGATTAGGAAACTCTGCTAGATGAGCACTGAAATTCTACCAATACTCTTGACCTTTTTCCTGTTCTTGAACAATTCTTGAATAAGGCCTAATATGAGACAAGTTCAAGAAAGAGGTTAAATCCACTCGCTATTCATACAATTCATTTTCCGCATGATCTACGGCATACAATCGAGCTAGATCATTTCATTTGCTTCTCTCGCAGTCTTTCTCCTATCTATTATTCGTAAAAGTGCTTGGTTAATATTAACTGATTGTCTTATGCATTTCATTACATGATTGCATGATTTACTTGCGATATAATTTCCCATTTCCCACTTCACAATTTCTTGTTTGGCTAACTATAGGGGTTTCCACCAACAAGCCACGGTAGAATAAAAGCATTAATGGGTTCTCGGCTATGAAAATTATTACTATAAATTATTTTCGAGTTTTCATAACCGTGATTCTTATTTCGTACTTTCCTCTCTGCATATTGTCTATACTAGGCTGATGAGTATTAAAGATCGAATATCCAGAAAAGAAGAATTAACGGCCTTTTTGTCTCAGACGATACTGTTTATTTTCAAAATTTGCAGAAAAAATTTTGTTTTTTTTAAAAAATCCTGAAGCAGTATATTTGTTTCCTCTATTTTAAAGTGTTTTAGAATTTAGTCTTTGAAGCGAGATAAATGAAAAAATATTCGCTATAGAAATATTCGCATCAGCAGAATTTTGTCATCGATCGAAATCAAAATCGAATTTTCTTAGCAACTTTAAGCGAAAAAGCAATTTGCAATGATGGGACTTTTTGAAACCAGCTTTCCTTAAAGAATACACAAAAGGAAACAAGGAAAGAGATTCAGATTCACTTATGCACCAATATCAGAAATCGATGATTACTAAATGCTGCAAACGCGATCTTTTTGATACAATAATAAGAGTATCTTTTGATATAAATGATATTTTTTAATAGATAATTATAGATGAAACAATATTTTAATGGATGAAATGATATAGATTTAGGTGCATCAGTTTTATTTTAACATTGATTCAGGCTGGACAAAAAGCGGTTTGTTCATTCAACCTAAAAATGTTACATTATGAAAACATATTTTATTAATACTTATTAATTCTCGAATATTAATACTTTATATCATTGATTTAATAAAAAAATAATGGAAACGTTTTTGCATGTCTTTGAACTGTAAATATTTATGTTTATTAAGGGATGAGTAAAAATAATTTTTTAGTAAATAATGTTAACGAATAACTGGCGGTGAACAATATGCAGATATTTTTTTCTCCCACACTTTGGTTGTGGATTTTCATAGAATGCGTTCAGTTGCGAAATGACAAAACGCTGCCAAATAATCTATCAATAGGAAAAACTGAAGCGTTCATTGGAAGATATAATGCTTGCAAGGTGAAAAAACTTTCAATGCAGGAACTTTTTTTTGCGATTCTTAAAATGAAGGGTAAACTTTGATTTCGAACTGCCGTTTTTCGGTGGCTTTTTTCGATGGCCGTAAAGAATTCATATTTTTGAAATAATTCACCAAAAAAATTTTAATGATTATTGAAAAATATTGAAATGAAGAAAAGTCTTACGATTTTAAAAATTAAAAATTTCATTTCCTATGCATGGGACTTCTTCAATCAGAGCGCACCATTTCTGGTTTCCTTTACCGCTTGAAATAAGCCTAACAACATTAATGTCAACTACAAATTTGAAATAAATCAAATTACAAATTACTCTGAACTAAGCCCAAGCATATTTGTTAGTGATATAGCAAAATAAAATTCAGTTGATGCCAAAACGAGGAAATTGTACAGAGAATTTGTTACGTTATTTTTACGATAAAGCCACAGCACATTGCAGAAGGTTCATTTACAGGTAAGTATTTACGTTGAAATGCAATTTAAGTTGTGCATAGTGTTTCCAGTGTTTTTTTGCTATATGAGATGAAAATACTTGACGTTTGGAAAGTAAGCAACAGCCTTTTTTGAACGCAGGATATTATTTTTGAACATATCAGATATCCTCTGAAGCATATTTAATAGAACAAATTGCTTAATAAATTCTAACTAATAAATCTTACATTTTTTTTTCATATTTAAGTGGTTGTGGTGGAAATGAAAATTGCTTCAAAACTCGCTTTCAATGCGAAAAATACTGTATGAAGCGGAAAAGTTCCATTAGATGGGTCGATCATACGCGTGGTATGCAATTTCTATTAAACCTATACGACATAAACTATTGTAAATTTCTCCCATTTTGATTCACAGCCCAAAAACCTCCCAGTCCAAATAATCCAGAGAAAAGTGAATAAATTATTCCTACAAGAGAAGAAAGCTAGGAGATATTCTAGCGTAATATCTTCGTATAATCAAACAACTGCGCAGGTGAAATTAGCATTGTTTAATTTAAAGGAAAGTGTCGTTCAAGTGGGAAAATTGTTCAACGATATTATTATGACCATTTGTCTGAACAGTGTAAGATGTTTTGGTATCGTGAATGCCCTATGATTACTACTGATAATGCAAACATTTTTTTGGATCAAACGGTTGGTAAACAACAACACCAAGATTAACATCAAGTTTTAAATTTGGAGTTGTAAAATAAACGAATAAACGAATTTTTATGATTACATTATATATGCAAAGTAGCAGTAAAATGTATATTGGCTGATACTCTAGCTTATTCTTGTTCTGCTTCAATTATTTCGCTAAAAATATTAAGAGCTCTTGATAGAAGTTGGAAGGACTGACTTAAGCCTTATCGCTAAGTATCAGTAAATTCTAAAAACTCTATAATCGATATTGGATTCAAACATTTTAGATCATTTACAATCTTTTTCAGTCATGTGAGGCATCATGTATAAGAAGAAGACGAATGCATCAATGGCACAAGTTAAAGAATCTTAATAATAAACCTAATGCCCTGAAACAAGGTGGGCACTTGCAGAAAACCTCAAAATCGTATTTTAATAATAAATGTTTAATAATAAATTTGTCGAAACTTTTTAAACAGTAAGTTTCATAATATGGTATGCAAATGATTATCACTATCTGTTAGAATAGAAAAGATTATAAGATTAGTTATATATATATATATATATATATATATATATATATATACATATTTATATATTTATAGCTATAAGAATGTTGGTGTCCCAGTCACATGGGACACCACGAAGAGGAGGCAAGGAGGACAGCAAAATTCAAGAGCAACCAAAGAATAAGCAATTCAAAAAGCTAATTTAATGGGGAAAGCAAAATCATAAACACCTATGCCCTATCAGCCATTAGATAGTCATTACCTTGCCATGAGTGAGATAGCGAGACCAAAAAAAGACACCAAAGAAAACTAGATTGCCGATGAAGTCGGCATCTCCTCACAAAACAGGAAAGTTTTCACTCTAAGACTAATACATTAAGACTGTACATTGTAGCCAACCGGAAAGGTGGGTTCTTATGAGCCACTATCCTAAAAAAAACCTGGAGTATTCAAGAGTGCACCAAAATGAGCTCCTGAAGTAAAATAGACATTGGATGAAGATTAAACAAAGGAAGGCAATTTAAGGTAAGGTATATACTCTCCATAGTATAAACTATCGGTAAATAGCTGAGGTGGCTAACATCGAGAAATCCTAGCAATGACTGGGAAAAATTTGGACTAAAACAGCTGGACAGCAATGAGGCAATAGCAGCACAAGAACCAGGTACAAGATCCATCGAAGCAAGGATCTACCACAAGCAGAATGTCACCATATGGGTATCATTCTAGGAGGTTCCGCAGAAAATCTAGTTCAATCCAAAATCCTATGGATCTTCTCCATTCAGGCGAACAAACCAAACAGATATCGCGGTAGTAGACAAGAACCAGAAATCAATACTGGTAATAGATATAGCAATACTAAGTGACAGGAATATGAAAAAAAGAATGAGGAAGAAAGAATATGAGAAATAGAGAAGAACCAGAGCCTGAAAGGAAAACCAGAGAAGATGCCGTAAATGAGGGTGAGGGCCAAAGTGCTACCAGTGGTGAAATACTGTGATCCCTAAGTCAGAAAAATAGCTCCAGCAAATACGAGAATAACAATACCAGAATACCAGAGGTCTCAGATGAGTGCTTTGCTAGGAACAGCTAAGGGAGAACCCTCAAACTCTCTTCTGAGAGGATTCCGAGTTTGAGAATGTCTACAAGAGATGAGAAAGCAGTTTATATATACTTTTATATACTTCATATATTTATATGTTCTTATAGTTTACATACGCTTTTAATAGTTTGTTATACTCGATTCAATTCTTCCCTTCGCAAACTTTGCAAATCTGGCGTATGGGAACCAAGATTCTTTTATAATGCAACTTCTCTCCAATGTGAGCCATTTTGGTACGATGAATCATGTGGTCACCACCCTTCACCACTATCAAATATCTTCAGAACACGTCATCAATGCAGCAAAATTTGTGAACTAAAAGATTCTGAAGTAAGTGATGAGACATTTAACCGAACGATTTAATAAATTTCTAGATTTGTTAAAAGGATTTCGTAAACAGTGCTTTCTGAAACGAAAAATTATAGAAGAGTTTGAAAAAATCCTTTTCATTGGGAAAATAATAATGGATGCAGCACAGAAAATATTTAAAAGAACCTAGAAAATTCGTATTTAGGTGCTTGGACTCCAAAAATGGCTGCAACCCAAAACAGTTGGAAAAATAACGGCTATGCTAACTGATGGCAGAAACATAGGTTTCATTAATTTTATTAATTTTGTTTGTTTAATTTTTTTTCAGTTTTTTCCTTTTTGAAAAAATTTATCCTTATCCATATAAGACATAGATTTGCTTTATAATCTTTAAAAAATAGACATTTCGATTAGTTTTTCATTTGCACCTTTATTGAATACAACACCAATTATAGCACCGGTTTCGAAATTAACAGATAAGATGATCGATACTGGTAGGCTACGTGCTTTCATTGGACCAGTTTTGTCAAATCGAGATTCACTGCCCAAAAATCAAGTGAAACTTCATTCAGTTGTAACTATTTCATCTAAAATAAAAAGGTTTCAACGATGGGCAAATAATGAAAAAATAAATAAATTGAGAAATGCTCACAATATGCAAAAATATTCACTTTATAATAAGTCGGATGATATGGATGGAAATTTGACGTATCCTATCAGCTTTATCAACACATTACTCCATAAAAAGCCGAATGAAACAGATGGAATAGTAATTCATCCCATTACCTTTAATTTTTCCAAGAATCATCGCAGTGCATTTGACGACAAACAATTCTCAATGTTTTTAATGAAGCAAAAAAATGAAGGTTATTTCTTGCTATATATTTTGTCAATGGAATAATGGAATTTTTATGGATGAAAGACATATTATTAAAATTATATCAATAGTTCATCGATGGAGAGAAAGCTTTTGCATTTTATAGGTAGTGGAGTAATATTTTCTAATGTAGTATAATCAAATATCAAGATATAACAGTGATAAGTGATAACAAACAGAGAAATCTTTAAAAACTTGATTTTTAAAGATAAAATCAATTTTAGGTGATTGCTTTGCCGCATATGATATAAATTTGACCAGATCATGCGGTAATGGAGAATGGAAGCAGCGTTATTATTTCGATGGGCAAAATCAGAAATGTCAAATGTTTTGGAATGACGGTTGTCAATCTTTAAGTGGTAATAATTTTGAGGATTTGGTGACTTGTCAGTGGTTGTGCGAAAAAATACTACCAAATCCTAAATCGAGTTAGTATTCCTACTGTTATTTTATGGCTCTTTTTGTGAAATGTTTTTCAGCTATTTACCACCAATTTATCGCCCAGCTATTTTATAATCAGAGGTTACGAGGCAACCTCTGATATTGCATATTATTTTCCTCTTAATTCCCAAATTTTGCTGATGATTTATTTGGATGTTCCGAATAACCGGAAAGCCATTTTTTCATTGATTTTTGAAAGCGATTTAATGAGTTGGTGATGAATACTTTTTTAACAATTTGCAACATTGGTGATTAACAGGAGCCTGTCTTGATCCATTCGATTCAATTTATTTGGAAGAATGTAGTGATAAAAAAAACGAAAGGTTCTACTTCAACCAAGAGAAAAAAATATGTGAGCGATTCTTATATTCTGGATGTTTGTCGATATCAATGAATATATTCGCGGATTATGGCGAGTGCCAAAATTTATGTGAGAATCGTGAACACGAATTAACGAGTAATTATTTAAATTCTTTAATTTAGCGATTCTCATAAATAATGCTCTTCCTGCGATTCGCATAATGTTGGCAATCTCTGTGAGCATATTCCAGCTCTTTATGGCTAAAAATATTGTATTTTACAATATTTTATAATATTGTATTGTATATTGTATAAATATTGCATATTTGTATATTAGTTATTAAAAAAATGAAACTAAGCAAAAATGGTGAAAAAATTTTCCAAGCGAAAGGAGAGATTTTTTAGCGATTTTTTCCAGGATCATGTTTGCAACCCTTTGATTCAAAATATGAGGAATTATGTTCCACAGATGGAAGTTATAGAATTCGGTATTATTATGACATTAGCACAAAGAAATGCCGTCTATTTTGGTATGGAGGTTGCAAGGCTTCATCCGAAAATATTTTTTCTACTTTAGCGATTTGCAAATGGGCCTGCGAACGAGAAGTTACTGAAGCAAAAGAGTATGGTAACTTTTTGAATTTCTGGCTTAACAATGCTAATTATCTTTTGACCAAAGTTATATCCAGTTATTACTGATTTTTTTCCAAAGACATGTGTGTTGAAAAATTCGATGTGCGTTACATGGAATTATGTAATGATGGTCAAAGGTGGATTCAAAAATGGTATTTTAATCAAACAGATGGTCAATGTGTACCCTTCTGGTACGGTGGATGCATTACTAATGCACAAAATATATTTGATGACGAAAAATATTGTGAATGGCTATGCAAAACATCAGGTAGGTGTTTAGAAGTTATAAACATGAAAACTTCATTTCTTTTTTTATAGTCTTAGGACTAAAAGACGCAAGAGGAGTCAGAAAAATATTCAAAAAGCACTTTATTAAAACTCAACACCAATAGAAATTTGAATTTTTCAAATATTTTCAATTTCAAAATTTTCAAAAATTTTCAAAAGAATTTTCAAAAATAAGTTCAGAGTCCTAAAATTTTCATTTTTCAAGTATTTTTTTCAAGTATTGCATTAATAATTAGGGAAAATGCTAAGTTCCAGTGAGAAAAATATTCTAGCTTTTTTATTATCCACGAACCTGCATGAAGTAACTTTTCACCCGTTTATAGATCCTCTTTAACCATACTATCGAGCCATCGACAGATAATAAAATCACTTTTTATGAATTTATATAATTAAGTAACAGGTAAGGTGATAATAGTAGCACTTCAAGTGCAGTAAAATTATAGCCATTTATGTAAATTATTTTATTTGCAATTTGAGCGATAATATGCACATTCAGAATTGCTTTTAGTTATTCGGCTTATTTTTATAATAAGCAAAGTCGGAGATGTGAACCGTTCGCATATAGTGGATGTGGTGGAAATGGAAATCGCTTTCTTACCCTTGCACAATGCGAAAATACTTGCAAGAAATTCGAATTCTTTTCAGGTAAATTCAAGTAAGAAGTTTAAAGTTGCATTTTGACGTCAACAATATCAATATTTGGAGGCAGGATAGGCGAGTGGCTGTCCTCAGAAGGAGTGAGCATGTGATCAGAAAAAACTTTGGTGATGGTGAAGACTGCTGTTTTACTTGACAAAAATTTCGCGTCATACTATTAGCAATAGAGCAAGATAGTGAGCTCTATAAATTATTTTTACTTTTTGCTTATTTTAATGACATCAAAACTATAAAATTTATAAACTGAATATTAATTTTGATTTGCAGCTGAAGAAACTGATTGTTTCTTACGGCGATCAGTTGGTTATAGTAAAATAAATGAAGGATGTCGAAAAAATGCTGGAATAAAATATTATTATGATCGAAAAAATGGTTGGAAATATTGTTTTCTGCAAAATATCTTTCATATCTTTTTGTTGAACAACTAAAAAAATCATCTATCACTTCTGATTTTTTTGACTTTAGAGTTAACATTGTAGCGTGGTGCTTGAAAGGTTTATCTCTTGTAGACCAATGCAAAAAATTTTGGTATCATGGTTGCGGTGGGAATGCTAACAGGTACTACAGTTTCGCAAGTTGCAGTAGTGTTTGTCAAAATGTTACTAGTAAATCAGCTGAATTAACTGGACCAGTGCATCCTATAGGTGAATTTGATTTTTTGTAATTTAATGGCTGTAGATTCAACAAATTTTATAGCGCTCAATAATGAGCATTTTTAGACTTTTAGACTGCTTGAAGACTGTCTATTTATAGCTTGTTTCGCGTCAAATGTTGCTGAAAAATGCTTAATTAATGGTGAGAGAAATTTAATGATGTGGTATTATGATTCGGCTTCTGGCAAGTGCCGAAGCTTGCAAACATTCGCTGGCTGTGCAAACAATAAAAATTATTTTGCAAATGAGCATTCTTGTTCACGTATTTGTAAGGGTATGGCAGTACCAAATTCAGGTTGGCAAAAAATTCGTTCTCAAATAATAAGTTTATAATTATACCATTCTGAAGTCATCATCTATAGCCATGACCAGTTTCCCTATGCAATTCCGCTTATTCTGTTGTCTCAAAATTCAGTGCTGCTAAGAAGTAAAAATGTTAAGAGAAGCTTTCTAATCTCTAATTCAGATTCTAATCTCAGTCGCATTTTGCTTCATTCACTCAGCAAATTCATTTAGAATAGGGAAATTTCATTTCAACGAATAAAGTTCATGTGCACAGCTCAAGATCTATTATTATTATATATATTCATTTTTAAGTAACGGAAAATAGCTGAGTGATTACCATATATAAAATGCCGCATGCTTTTGCAGTCGAGCATTGTGCTTACTTTCCGGATTGGGGGCCATGTAACCAGTTGCATTATGTTTGGTTTTTTAATTTGACAATAGGTGCTTGTCAACAATTTCTGTATGGAGGCTGTGGAGGAAATCCAAATCGGTTTGACACCTTTGAATATTGCCAACAAACTTGTGAAGTACCACAAGATGGTTAGTTTTTCGTCTCAATAGTTCGGGTCTTTCGCCACTTTTAACGATAAATTTTGTGCCAAAAACTTTTGTCCATATGAAATTCCTTACTTTTCTCCTCAAATTTTCCTTTATTAAAATTTTTTTTCCATGACAGTAGGGAAGGGTATGTAGTAGTGAAGGAAAGCAAATAAGCAAATTAAAGGTTCTGAAAAACAGAAGATTCAAAGTGGAATATTACTTCGATTTAATTCAATAACTACCTCGGATGGTACTGGTGATCCACCTTTACTTTATTTCATATGGTTTTTTGACGAATAAATTCCACTTTAATAATCAGTAGAGCCAAACCAGAATGACGGATGCTGTTAAATGGAGCTTTCTGCTGGCTTTAAGACCTCTTAATGATCGTCAGTCTTTCAAGAAACACAAATAACCAAACTCTTTCTCAGATGTCTGTAATGATCCACTAGATCGAGGAAATTGGTGTGAACCTATGACGAATCGTTATTACTATAATAAAGAAACAAAAAGCTGTAAGGGATTTCATTATACTGGATGTGGGAAGAGCGCTAACAGATTTCTAACAGTTGCTGAATGCGAAGAAAAGTATAGTACTTCGATTTCGTTTAAAGCAAAAAAGAAAACAATTTAAAATGAATATAATTTAAATATAAAAATGAATATAAAAACTGATTTAAACGCAGCAAAGCGTTTGTGATAAAAGATAAACAAAAATTTGCAATTCACTTCATAATCTTTTCACAGATTTTCACTTCGCAACATTCCAGATAATTTCGTAATTTATAAAAATAGACTGAAACGCCAAAGAAGAATGTTTAGCAATGCTTTGGGATTTTCTGATTTTAAAGCACATGTATTAAGAAATCGTTTAAAATATGAGAAAATCAGGCAAGCAAAAGACGCAAGTAGATGTAAGAATCGATCATACTCGAGTATGTAAGTTATACCAAAATATCTTACTATACTTGCTATCTGGCATTTTGAAGCGGATGTGCTTTACGTCGTACTTCATTCATAGCTGCTATTCATAGCTAATATAAATTTGCGGAAGCATAGTTCTTTGGTGAATAGATTGGTGAATAATACCATTTCTTTTAGATTTTAGAACGTGCTTAAAAAGCCGCTGCCATTAAAAAAGTGATGGATATTTAATCTTCGAAAAGCGCTTTCCCATAGTGGAATGGTAGATATGTACATGAATTTAGGTGTGTATGAAATTAAAATAGTACTATTTTAGTATATGATCAGTTCTTTATTTACATCTTTTGCTTATCTATAATTTTTTAATATGTAGAAATTCTTATGCTTCATAACGAACGAAGAGTTCCAAAGGAATCCTGAAAAAACTTTATTTATTTCTGTAAATGGTTCTAAAATCATCTGCGAATGTTACTAAATTATACGCAAATATAAGTTATCTGGCATAACATTTGCCACTCCATTATTTTTCATCGAATTGCCAGATTTAGTGGCTTAATGCTAAACGAATTCTATTTTTCTCTATTGACAAAGTTCACAAGATTTTTTTGAAAAATTGCAAAAAATCTTGTATTTTTAGCTGTATAAGAGGTAGAAGTCCAACAACAATCCATCTTCCAGTTTCATCGTTAAATGCAGCACCATTTAACTGTGAGTGATTTGTAGTAGTTTAATATGCGATGTTTGCGGTGGATAGTTAAGCCAAATTCAGTCAGAATATGGCAAAATTTATGGTATATGTGTATGATTGTGAATGGTTAATTTTTGTACCATTAATTTAAGCAAAACTAAGGCATAAAACAGATTTTGATAATTCGAAATAATTCTGGCGATATTTGAATGAAGCTAGTACTTAGATAATGCAAGATGATACTTTATTATTATTGTTACAGCCTAATTCTGTTTATAATAGATTTTGGACCTAAATTCTTATAAATCTGCCAAATTTAATTCTACTTTAACCAGCATTAGTCTCGTAACTTTTATATTACAGATAGAAATAAACAACCTCCAACACAACAGCCTATGAACCAAGCTATAATGCTCTCAGCTGATACTAATCCTTACTTTAAAACAGTTGGAGAATGGGTGAAATATGGCCATTGCATCGGATTCCGGTATTTTGCTATTATTGCGCTTGTTCAAAATTTTAAATTAACCCCATTCTTATCAATTTTATAGCTGGTAATAGAGAACGTTTGGCTGAGAATTGTAGTGCTCATGTTGGATGTTTAAGCAATGTTTAACGTTCCAACTCTTACCCTTTTCATCAAAAGTGTGGATTGATTTGTGCACTTGTTTCGCCATTTTTACTTATAGTACTTATCTGCAGATATAATATATCCGGTATTAACACGCTACTGAAGAGTTTTTTGTGCCGAATGGAAGAAGAAGGATCATGTCAGCTTGAAGTAAGTCAAATAATTCGACAATTCTACAAAATCTTTCGTTCGTTTTTTGTAATAATCATACACATCATAATTACACTCTATTAATTCCATCCTTATCAATAAATTCTATTTTCTTTTTGTCAAATGCTTTTAAAAAATTTGAAATTAACAGCATTTTTTGCAGAACATAAAAGCGTTACAAATTCTTTTTTCAAATATTATTTCAGTCCGTTTTTCAGACATTTAAAGAAACGAATGGCGAAGAAAGATGTTATTTAGTGCGACCATGGCTAAGAGATATTCATTACTATTCATGGTTTTGGATTATTGAACGTATTGAACCTAAACAGCGTTCGAATTCACATCAACGATTTCAAAATTTAAGTTACACGAACGCAGTAATTATACCTTTATCCTCTAATGCTTGTTATGATGCTTGCTAGGTCTTCGTTTTCTCTAACTCTAAATAACTCGCCACTTTAATCATTGCAATTCTGTTAGAAAATGAATTTACCCTAATTCTATCAAAAGATGAGTTAATTTTTTACGTTTTACGTTTGAGTTAAGCATTTATATACTCGAAACATAAAAATAATGCGATTAGCGCTAAAAAATCGTGTACAAGAAATTTTTAAGTAAATCGCAATTTTCTCTATAATTCCAATTCAGTTTGGCAGAAGTGGAGCTTATTGAGATATAAAACACGCTGATATAATCTCCTCAAGAAAAAGTAGCATCAATTATTGCTTAAAGCAAAGGCATTCATAACGTTTAGCTGCAATGCTAATATTTGAATGGCTATATTTATTATTTAAATAACGCTTAAATATGTTGCAAAATTTGAGATTTGGCAAAATTTATTTTTTATATAATTCATTTATTATCTATTTCAAGCTACAATTATTGGTAAAACGATCTCAAATTTGGTAGAAAATTGTAAGCGGGTTTTATGATAATTCATGAATATAGATTCGGTCTTAGATTGTAAATCATATAGAAAAGAATACCTACCCACATGTCATTTTCCTTGCTTTCAACAAGACACGCCTTCCTAAACTGATTTTACTAATTTACTAATTTTAAGAATAAATGAATTAAAGATTTTTTCGAGTAAAGACTCGAATTAAATTAATCGGCATGCTATAAGACAGATTATTTTATGTTCGTTCATTCGTGTTCATCGGTGGTGAAAATGCTGGATAAATTCTATTAGTCATTTTTTATTAATGATAATAATATTTAACGCTTGTTCCCGAGATAATTTAGTCAATTAAGTAATAATTTTGCAGGCAAATTCTAGGCGAACTATTTAAATAATTAATCGTGTCGTTCAAATTTACATCAAACTTTTAAACTATATGAGTAAAGTAGCGAACTTTTTTATCGGCCTTCGAGGCGTACAGGAAATCCTCGACTAGGCTTCAAGGAAAATTCTGGGATCGCTCGATTTTCTTCTTCAGGCAACATTGAAATTACGCGATACTTTCGTAATATTGCTGCAATAGTTATTTGCATTTCTAATATAGCAAATCGATGACCTGAAAACTCAATGGTTCATTTTAATAATTTACTAATTTTATTAATAAGGAATGTATATAAATTATCCAGTTAGCGACTTTATAATATTTTTAACAGGGAAATACAACAATAGTCAATGTTAAAATGTTTTCTTCACTAGGAATTTTCATAGCATAGAATTACAATTAATGATTTACAATACGTTATAAATTAATATTGTTTCTCATTTTCTTTCTTTTTATTACAGATCGTTAATGTCATATTCCATAAACTGAGCATTTAAAATCAGGTTTTCATCATTTTATTAAGATATAAAAATTTTCGAAAACCAAATACAACCAGTTCAGCAACCTATGGGCACTATATAATCGAATGCTATATCGGATACGACTTTTGTCCGGATGGTGATGTTGGACACACCCCTACCTAACCTCAACTCTTCTTAGTGATTCTTTCATACCAATGCTAACTAGTAAAGCCAGAAATTTTGAGTGCTTTTAGATGGTGAAAGAATTCAATAAAGAATTCAATACCTCACCAAGAATAACTTTATTTATATTTAGATATATGAACATCCAAAGTTTCCAGTTTATCAAAAAATATTACCAATGCAATTCCTAATTCCAGCAGAGAAGGGGATAAATGCAAATGGGTCTCTGTTCATCACTTTCTCCGGATCGAAATGTGCCGGATTGAATACTTCAGGATTCTCATAATGCTAAATTTTTTTTTTAGATGAAATAATGGCAGGTGAGGTGATTGTTTTCAGAGAGTTGTTCATGATTTATGACAATATAAGTGACAGTTACCAAAAATTAGAAGGATTTGGAAGTGAAAAAAACAAGCAAAAAATTCAATAAAGCTGGTAGAAGGCTATATTTTAAAGGATTTGAAAACGAAGCTTCTAAAATCTGAAAATAAATAAAAAACAAATAATATTTATTAAGTATTAAGTGGTAAGTTGCTTCGACCGAGATAAAAAAAATCACGGATTTGATTTATTTCTTGAGGAATGTCTCCTGAGAATTAAAGTTTGACAATATTCACAATATTCAGATGGTTCTAGCATTAAATTAATAAATTCATTATGCCAATAGAAAAAAAAATTAAAAAAAAGATATTCTGGAAATTATACAGCAAAGGCATAGTCGTAACAAGTTAAGCTAAATTTTTTTGCATACAGTTCAGTTTCTAATTGCTAAAAAAATAAAGACAAAATTGTACTTGAGGATCACGCATAATCGCAAAAGGTGATAATGCACAAACAGCTCCTTTCGGTATTTTGTATCCACCTAGAAATTTCATCAGTACAGTAAATTGCTAACTAATACCTTGGTATTTAAAAATTTTAAAAGAGCTTTCTAAATGAAATGAAGAAATTTGAAAATGTTCTCAGTTTTGAACTCAACCACTTCAAGAAACACCTATGCAAACTTCTAACATAAGCATTCATCGGAGTGAAATTTACGTCTTTTATATTAAATTCATCCAAAAACTTGTCTAAGATCGTTATCAAATCTTTACTTCATAGTTTTTCTTATAATTCATAATTATTTATAATTCATCTGGCGTCGTCTTTTAAATCAAACATTCAATATTAAAAAGTTCAAATTTCGAATAAATGTGGACTTGTTGATGGAATAATTAGGTGATTGGCCAGTTTCAATAAATTCATTTCTCTAAAACTTACAGATTTCAATATCTTCGGTCACTTGCCGACCGATCATAACCACATTTGGTGTATAACGACCCGTTTCACATATGACTTGATATAAGTATTTCAGATGTGATAAATCATCAGTAGTAATATCTCGTTCTGTTTCACCTAAAAAATGCTAATAAAAATATTTGAATTTTAAGTAAATAATTTGTTTTTTCTTGCAATAACGATAAAACTAATTTAAAAAAAATTAATGACTAATGAAAATTTAATTTACTCGGTCCGATAAAAAATTTACTTACCTAAAACATCTTTCAATTCATGATAAACTTTATCCTGGAAATGTTGCCTATGACCCAAAGCGAACAAATTAAACCCGATCTGAGCCGTTACCGCATCACTTCCTAGAAACATAAATTTACTATTGCATTATTTCAGTTTCTCGATAGATTTTGTGCGATTTTGATAACGTCAATTAAAGAAAAAAATAACAATCCTGTTACTGTATAGAAAATGCCCATATAAATGATTAAAACCTGCAGCCATAAACATATCCACTTGACCACGAATATCCTCATCGGTCAGACCATATTCGTCGCGGATACTAAATAGTAAATCCATAAAATCCAGTTTTTTCCTTCCACTTGTCGAGAGCTCTTCAAAAGATGGCTGGTGATCATATGCTTCCCAATCCTTTTTCTTTAATGCGATTATCTTAAATTTGCAAATATCTTGTCAGTTCAAAATGAATAATGAAATGAAAAAGGAATGGTAAATAAAGAAATTGGGATGTCCTAAGGCAATTTTGCGATTCGAAACAACCTCTCTTGTCAAATCTTTGCATCTGTTACAATAATAATCAAGTTTTCTATCGAAACCATAAATCCATCGAACTGGTGGAAACCAAAACCATGGATAACGAATTTTAGCCCACATAAGATTCAAAGCTTTTCTTAGTGAGTGATAGTAATCTTGATTGTGATTAGCTTGAGCATGGATCGACACCCCCATTGCTGTTTCTTAAATCAAATATTTTTATTTCAGTTTTTCAGCTATCGTTGTAAATTATTCCATTATGTATATCTAAAATTCTTCTAGTTTTAGTTTTCACTTGTAAAGATAAAAATTTCTTTACCAGCTATTGTATCCATACCGTATCTTCGCAAATATGGTAATATGTCAAATGTTTCATTGGTGCCACAATGTTTTTCAAGTTCCCCAATGAGCACCTGAAATTTTCACGACCTTTCAAAGTAAATATCAACATCGTCGAGGTTATCATTCTGCTTGTAACGAGAATAAAAACTACAAAAAAGGATAGTCAGATAAACATAGGAAAACAACAATTAAGCCCCATTCTACGATAGCATGAGAAGCAAAAAAAAATTGTGGCAGTAACAAGCCTTGATTCCGCAAGCTGCAGATCTGTGATGCAGCATAATTAATGAGTTTTTGAAAGCGACGAAAAAAATTGTTCAGTTGATAGGTTATCATGAGAATAGAACAAAATTAGAAGCGTTAAGAGAGTATGATGGAGTTTAAGGAGATGCTAAGGAAAATGTCAGAATTTGGAGGCGCTGGAGAAATAACAAGTTTTTACGCAAAAAATGGGAGAAATACTGCAAGTAACTCCAATTAAGAGTGCACAAAGGAATTGGTGAAGGTAATAAATTTTGAGGTGAGTTAAAATTTGATGAGTTTTGATATTTGATACTGAGATGAGGACTGTATGATTATGAAGGTTGTGTGGTTGAATGAATGCACGTAGCAGCTAGGCCAATCATTTTGCCAAATAGATTTTTGATTTACCTTGCTTTGTTCATTGAATACTTCAATATATTTATTCAAAATATTGAAATGAAAAGCTGGGGTCAACATTCTGCGGGCTTTAAACCATGTCTGTCCCGAGCTACAAAAAAATAAGACCTATAGCTGCAATTTGCTTTTCATAGGTGATTTTTCAAAGGTAAGTTAAAAACATTTTTTGAGAACAGAGTAGCCAACTGGATAATGGTTCAAATCACAGTGCTTAGAGGCAAAGGTTTAGATTTCATCTTTAATAGGTACTATTGCTGACCAACTAATACTCTTGTCGCCAAATGAACCTCTGGGAAAAATTTCTAATTGCTAAGGAAAGTGTCAGAACGACAAACTGAGCTAGTCGAACCAGAAATGGTAAGCGCTAACCGTTTTTTAAATGTTTCTTATAAGATCTATCGTAGTTTTTCAAAATTATTTCTAAATTCCAGCTCTCATGAATATCAAGGTGGATGTATGATATCTGTGAATATTTCAATACAGCTAAGGTACATGAAACTAAATAAATATACTTATTTGCCAATATTTAACTTCCTTTGATTTCGTTGGATTTGTAACCCATTTTTTTTCTGCAGAATTTTGGAAAATTAACCTCGAAAGCATTCCATCACCAACTAGGCGCTTAAAAACATCATATTCTTTAGGTTTATCGATGAGTGAAGTACTCTCCAGAATAAACTGAAAAATTATTTTTGAATATTAGCCATTTAATTTGGCTTCCCTTTTTTTTTATAATGTTATATAACTTTCAAAAAAAAGATTGACATAATGGACATCTAACTTTGGCACTTTTTGATCTGGTCATGATGATGAATGGTGTAAAACCAAGCCAAACTCGAATCATGCCATGATCATGCCTGTATGCGTATTTACGAAATAAAGCTTCCAACTGATACGTGAACTCTAAAATTTTGTTATTTTTTCGCTGTTATTTATACGGCCTACAATCGTAAAAAGCATAAGAATCATATAAAGAGATCTTTAAAAATACAGTAAATAGTAAATAGATACAAAATTTTTATGGGTGCTTTGACAACAGTTCACTTGATTTTAATTTCATTTTGTGTTGATTTTTTCTTTCATTTATAAGCGACCGAAATAACACACAAAAAAATTTTAGAACTAGTTGACCCACTGCTGTTCTCCTATTCCCATGTAACTACTCTATGGCAAAACTCCTATCAAAAAGTGAATGAAAAAAGCCTAACTAGAAATAGTGAGCGCTTAATCACCTATAGATGATTTTTATTTAATATGGCAATAGTTAAATATATATCTCTAATTAGAGGAATTTGGGTCACACTAGCAGAATGTACGGTGAACTACTGAGAGGTAAGGATTCGGTTCTTATCCTCAACAAGAGTAAAGATGCCATTTAAAAATCGGAGCTGGCAGTCTATCTATTTCTATCTTCAAGTGATTCCCTGGTCACAATTTCGAAATTACTTATGACCAGGAGCAAGCCTAACGAAAAATGGTGAATATTAACCATAAACTTTTCACTTAATTAAAGAAATTTTGTGGATTATTGCTAAGGTGATAAAACTTTTAAAAAAAATTGAATTATTTTGCTCGATTCATCACAGATAACAAGGTTCAACAAGGGTTAAAATTAGTTTACCCTTGCTATCCAAAGTGGTCTTCAAAAATTCTTTAAGCAGTGACCAAATATCAATTCCAGGAATCTGATTAATCGTTGTTACGAATTCCCATCGATCTTTTAAATATTTCATTATTCGATTTCGATAAAGAAAACAGAAAATAATAGCGAAAATGATCAGCAATATACCATTCATCCTCAATAATCGAAAAATCTGTTAATTTTCTATAAAAATTTGAAATAATTCTTATTTTGAGCAAAAATTATTTTTGCTTATATTGTTAAAAGCCAAACAAAATCTTTTATAAAAATTTGTTGAGAAACATTTTTATGATTTGAAAAGGCTTCGAAAGAAAGAAATTATTTAATTTATAGTTCTTTTCGACAAAATTAGTTCGCTCGAAGAACATAAGAAACAATGAATAAAAACAAGATTCAGATATGTGTAAAAATTAGTTTATTAGAAATTCCTTGTATCACAACAGTGATTCGAAAAAAAATAAAGGTTAACTTTCGACAAGGAGGCAAAAAAAACGTACGACAGTCAAGTTAATAATATATGATTCTAAAATCTTTTCGCCGGGATTATCTTTCCAAAAATTTTTGAATATGAAATTTCATCATCAATACAGACATTGAAGAAGCAGACTTTAAGAAGCAGACATTGAATTCAAGTAAAGCATATTTAAAAGTAATTTGCTAGGAACTAATTTTATAAAATTAGGCCATTTAAAGGAATGGTTAAAACGAAGGACTTGGAAGAATCGTTCAGATCCAGTTTCAATAACCCTCACTTACCATTTCCAATCAGTTTTAAAATCAATTTACGAGGGGGAGGAGGATTGGCTAAATTAAATTTCACCTGGGGTTGAAGATAAGCCATTAAGGGATTTCTGCCAACAGCATAAGACTAGCTCAATAAGTTTAGTTTTTGAAGATAGACTAAATTTTTCTATTTTCACTATTGGAAATAATATATGCTTAAGAGAAAAACCAAAATTTAAATAACAATTATGGCCATTTTTTAAACTTTAAGGCGCACGAAAATAAGGATTCCATGAAATAAATTTCATGCGAATATCAAAATTTACGATTTTATTGCTCAACAATAATCGCTCTGCATTTCTATTTTTTTTATATACATGATACATTTTTTCCACATATAAAAGGAAGTCATGAATCAATTTATCCAAACAAGAGAGAAAAAAATTTTTTAATTATAAAAGCATGAAAAAAAGCATGATGTTAAAGTAAGCAATAAAGTATGCATTCATACTGAGGTCCTGCTGGCACTGTGCGAGTTTTTGGATAATATGCTCACCTCTTTCGGGACATGTAAAATCACCATGATTTGTGCCATACGCGCTCGGCCACGAAAAGTGACTTTTGTTAGGCTTGAAATTTGCTAACTTATAAAGTATAATTCTAATTAATAAGAATTCTAATTAACGATCGATGAAAGCTAAAATTTAAAATATACTAAAATTATTATAATATTTTAATACATTGCTTAATAACAAATTTTAAATTTCAAATGTGCTTAAAATTTTTAAAAATTTTAATTAATTAAATTAAATTAATTAAATTTAATTTAATTTTTAATTTTTCTTAAAAAAATAGGCAAATAAAGCAACAAAAAATTTGGTTTCGTTTGGCTTAAATCGGTGCCTTTTTCCGGAATTTCTTAGCATTCGGAGTGATGAGAATTGATAAAGAAAATGGTTTACGATCGGCTGATGTTGATCAAAATTTGTTGTGGAAACGTGAAATTTTTCTAGTTTTTCTAAAAAAAAACATTTAAAGGACTATTGCATAAGTCTTTCATTATAATTACAAGTTGTATTAAAAAACATTGAACATTTTATTAGATTATCCTTTTTTATATTTCATAACGATGTTCTTAATCACCACATCATTCTTAAATGAAGCATCGTGATTTTTTAAATTGCTAATGCAAACGTAGTTAATAAAAATTGAAACTCAATTCCCAATGCGACTGCAAAATGGTTTTTTAACAGTATATCCTGTTTAATGAAATACCTTTATTTTCCTCAGTCGTAGGGGGTCGTGTAACTCAGCACTTTATGAGAGCAACAAGTCACTGTAAATGTCCAATTTCTTTAGGGATCACGTAAGCCTTGAAGCACAAAAGCTATTTCGTGTTTTTATCCATATTTGGATCCAAATTACATGTTCATACAGATTTTTTATATGCATCCAAATGATCGATGACCTGTTTTCTAAATCGGTCAAAATTTTTTATCTTTAAAGGTGGAGAAAAACAATTAGTAGGGTAAATATCGCCACTGCGCTTTTTAATGCCAATCCGCATGTTTTTTTACATCCAATTTGTAATATATAATATGACATATCCTTTGATAAATATGGATCGGAATAATATTTTCACAAATAGATTATTATGAAATATTTTATTATAAAATAAAATTATTATTTTCACTGAATTTAACAATTTTCATTTATTTGTTTAGATGTTCAATTGTTAAATAGTATTTTTACAATAAATACGTGAAGTAAAAAAAAAAAAAACTATTCAATGCAAATGATTAAGACATTTTGTTGTAATTAAGTTGCCTTAGTTCATAACTGCTTTCCAACAAAATAAATTTAGTCATCCATATTGGAAGAGGCACAGTCGCTAAGTGAAACAAGGCATGAGCATCAATTAGCCAAAACAGTGGAGGAAAATCGAGAATCTAAAACATTAAAAAATCAAAAAAAAACCGAACAGATTATGATTAACAATAAATCGCCACTTTTTTTCCATCGCATTTTGGCTGATTTACATTCTTTATGATATTTATGATATATAAGAGCAGCTACATTTAGGACTAAACAGGGCCCATTCTCCAAGCCTTTTAGGCACAAAAGGCACTAAGCGCTTAGCCATCACTTATCTTTATAAGATTACTAATTACTTCACTATGTAATTTAATTATTTTATGTCTTCATTTATGTCTTTTGAATACATAAAGGTGGTAAGTCTAATAAATCCTGTGCGATACCATGAACGTCAGTTCACGAATTATTGTAAACCAGGTTTTTTGTAAATATTATAATCTTTCTTTTTAAAAGTCCATTACTGGTCAAACTCGCTCCGCTGGCTTGTCGCACTGGATAAATATACCAAGGGGGTCCCTGATATGAGTACAGGTGAGTCGTCAGCATCACCAGTATCTTTGGACAGGTTTACGCCTGCTGGGGAATAGAATCTCTGCAACGGCGCTCCCAATTTATTATTATTAATTATTATTAATATCATGAATATTATGTTTTTTATTAATATCTAATATCTAATATTTTCATTAATCCTTTAGTGAATTTAAACTTCCTTACATCTGATCCTCACATTTTTCTACATTGTATCTTGTGTCATATCAGATGATTTGACCCTAAGCATATTTACTGAGTCGCAATTGTATAAGCCATCATATTTGTAAGATAAAGAATTCACGTGAGTTATTCATTACATTAGTTTATCATATTATTTTTTCCACTGCGTTTTTCACATCTGTATTACTTGATCATTGAACTCTATTATTTTATTATTAAGCGTATCGGTATTGTAATTATTAAATTGCTGTCATCGAACGTGACGGTTCATCATCACAACTCATGCACTCATGCAATTCACGCATAAAGGTATTATTCGCAGCTCAACAATCGTACAAAAATTGTACACTTCAAGCAGATTTTATTAATTTTATTTGCTTTTTGTATTATGAATTATCTGTGGCGAAATATTTAAAAATTATCGTACCTGCACATCTAATAAAACTTCGACGCATGCGAAGACAGGCATCGCAAACATTTTTTGAAGCCAGTAAATTAAAGAGAAAATTAGCAGTCATAGCTATTTTAAAGAGTCTATTCAAGCAATTAAAGGAAGAAACTTCATCCGTTCGAACTAAGACATTCGTCTCTGATTTGACTGCCACAATGCAAAATTTGCTCGCCCATTTTCTTATTTGAATTCGATGGCGATCTGGGCAAGTGCGAAAAGTTTATATACAATTCGAAAGTTATGGTGATGGTTCAGAAATTATTTACTATAGTAGCTGAAGGGAAATGATAAAGGATCGATATCTCAGTACAAAGCTAAAGCAAAGAATAAACAAAGAAAAAAGAATAATCCCACAACCACTGATGCCTTAAAAGACTTTTACTGCCAGTATAAAACCGAAATTATATCTTGCTGGATAATTACACAAAAATATCACGATCAATGCGAAATTGTATATTTACTGACAATCCTCAAAAGGAAGCATTAGGATATCGAACTTAAACATGCTACTTCTCTTTTACGCGAAAATGCTGCAGGCAAAAATGGAAACAGAAAATTGATTATTGAAGAAATTACGAGACTTTCTAGGAGACCTTCTACGAGACTAGGAGGAGACTTTAGTTTTTCGAAATGATATATTAAGGGAAACATATCGAACAATCCACAAAGAATGAAGAAAACGAACCAGTGCAACAAGAATTACGAATACGAATTATGAGAATACTGCGCGTTTTGTAATAAATCGCATTGGAATGATAAATATCTGGACATGAAACAGTAAAAGAAAAGGCTGAAATTAGCATAAAAGAAAGGATCATTTTGCAAATGCTTTAATGGCATTAACAAGAGAAAACAACTAAATGTTTTCACTGTAAGGGAAATCATTATTAGCAGCTACGCAAAAATCAAGATCTGAAAGCTTCAAAATCTCGACAGCAGCACAGAATCAGCAGTTTCATAGCCAAAGGGAACGATACAGAAAAATCTTTGTGCTTCAAGTCCCAAATTCAGAATCCATCTGACAAACCTACTTAGTATACGAAAATGGCATTACTTGCCATTGGAGTACAACATTTTTATATAACCGAAGCTTTTGAAATTTGGAAATAAATTCAACTTGGAGAGTAAAAAATGATGCTCAATACGCTTGGAAGTTTTTATTCAATTCCCCATAATCACTTAAGTAAATTTCGAAAACAAGACGAGCAATGAATGAAAGTATTATATTAAACGGATACACGATAAAATATACAACCGGTTCAGCGCGTAAATATTACAAAATACAATCAAGTGAATATGTAAGAAAATTTTGAAGCAATTTTGCAAATCTGTATGAATATCTGTAGATAAACCAAAAAATATTATTGGTACTAATTTTTAAATGGACGAACAAACACGCAAAGTGGAAACAGCCAAAAGGCATTTTACCATGGATAACATCAGTTTTACCATGGATAACATCGCAGTCAAAAATACCGAAAAATTTTAGCAAATTATTAGGACGCTTGAAGAACGACGATCGAATCTTTATAACTATCGAAATAACTGGTCAAATAGTGTATTGCGATGCTTTAACACAGAATAAAGCGAAGTAGATGAAGTTTTGAGTGGTTCTATCTCCAAGATCACAGTGGAAGTCTATGCAGCTCACAAATCTAAACCGATGCATTACTTTTCAGATCAGAGACCTTTCAGCTCGAGTGGTCTATTTTGGACCTATAAGTATCAAAGCTGAAAGGAACACACCTAAAAATTACAACTGCAAAAGGCGTTCCGGATAATACCCTTTCTGAACATGAAAAAAACTTCGAACTCCAAAAATTTTCAAAGATTCCAATTTTCAAAACATGCTATCAAATTCATAACATAACAGTGCGTAACAACGAGAATATACGAGAGATTTGTTGCTATATCAAATTTCGTTATGATGATGGAAATAGAAAAAATTCTACGATTTTGACGGAAGTAGAACCAACAGCAATAATGAAGTTGAAAATATAGCCAGTACTAGGCTACATATATCTCAGAGGAGCCAAGTAGTATTGCAAGTATTATTAGGTCTAACAACTTGATTCAACCAAACATCGCAGCGCAAATCATAATGAATCCGAAGGAATGGAAACCCCAGAACCGCGAATTCATCTTCAACTCAAAAATATATAAGCGAACTACCAAAAGAATGGAGATTCTCATCAAAAGTTCTTCAACAATTTTCAAAGCTTTGGACTACAATTATTTGAATCTTCTTAAAGAAAAATAAAACCGACGAAATCTCTCACCATGAAAAGCGAACATCTCGAGAAAGGGAAGTTATTTTAATAGCATTCTGGGCCGTACCACTGATGTACACAGAGGTTTTGCTGTTTTCCTTTATCCCATTAAAATTTTCAATGAAAAAGAAATAACTAGCTTTGCATCCTTTATCATCTAAAAGTGATAATAGAATTAGAAAATAGTGGAAGTTTTGAAAGAAAAAAAATGCCATTAACAAGAGTTCAGAATCAGTTTCGCAGTCAAGTAGAATAATTTTTATTGAATAATTTTTTACAAGGAAAGAATTAGTACAACCAATCTAACCCCGGCAGAGGCAAAGCTAAAAAATGGCAGTGGAACAAAATTTGCGAAGAAAATTGCTGACAATTACCGAATGAATGTAAATTGAGCCAGAGTGTTGTGGATTTCATCTGATAATTGTGATTTATGTTTATAACTTATAATTTTATTTTTATGATTTATCTACTAGATTTTTCTTATGTCCTCAGGCGTATTAGAAGTTACGGCTCCTTTTTCCTTAGAGAGCAGTCATTTATATCATTTTTGGCCTTTGTCCTGCTTGTGAATGAAGTACAATAAATATACCTAATTCTCTCGATAAACCTTATATTTTATAAATCCTTTATATTTTATAAATATTTTATAAATCCCAAAATAAATCCTTCATTTGATTGGATTTTCTATCAACTGTCGTCTTAAATAGTCTATGTTATTAGTAGAAAGCAACGGAGCTCTTTTTCAATTTCTCTCAAAAATCCACAGTTATATTTTCTACCAATCCAAGCCCTAAGATCCTTTCCAACCAAACAGCACAATACTTATGATGATAATATATCTTTACGTATCAATTCCCGATACATGAAATCTTACGTTTATTTTATGCTTAATAGCTTAATTAATTAATCTTAAACTTATCTGAATGCTAATTACATATATTTACATAGTAGAACGGTTGTATTTATAACGGTTGTTTTACTATCGATGAGAAGGCAAAAAAAAATTTAAAAGATGAATACCTCCAACGATGCAGAAGCCAGACCCCAAAGTATCACCCAGAAAATATAACTGATCGAAGAACTGCCACTCATTGATCTACTGCGCCAATTATTGAAAATCCAGTAGAAGTAAATGGCAGATGTTGAAAAAGCGAACAACAAGCAACATTTCATATTGTATCCATAATCGAAATAAAACTGTAAAAAACAATATTTCATCATGATTTGCCATCAGTTACAAAAAACAATAATTTTCTATAATAATTTTCTACTTTGCTATAACAGCTCCAAAAACTGGAAAAATCTCATAATTTAAAAAACATACTATCAGCGACTGCACATGGTTGATATAAAAAGTTAAAAGGGCCAAAAAAATCGAGCACCACCTGCAATTCTTTTAAATTGAGCTCCCAACAAATATAAAGTGGTTAAACATCTTTTATTTTAACATTGAATATTTTATCTGATCATTATTTTAAACCACAAATTGTCAATGGGCGTTGGGAAGGTTAACAGGAGCCATATTTATTTATTATTTTAATTTAAGCGACAAGGCGGTGGGAAATAGGTCGGAGAGCAGTAGGGAAAAACCAAATTTTATATTTTTTAACCTCTCACAACACCTTAATGATCCAGTCTTATATGGATTATATTTTTTCACACCTTTTTTTTGTTATAAAACAGGATTGTCAATTTAAAATGCAACATGAAATTACATTATCCTTCTTTTTGCATGGAACTATTTAAATTTTTTGCCTTCGGCTGTGGTTAGAATATATAATCTGACGCAACAACGCTTTTATTTTCAAATTTTTATTTTCAGTTTTCGATGCTTGTAGAGCTTTAATTTAAAAGCTTTTCGAATCGTAAATAATCCATCAACCTACTTGCAAATTATTACAACAGATACTATAGGGACTTCAAAATTTTTCTATCTCAAAAGTATATGACTGTGCTCTTTTTAATAAGGTTAAAAATAGTAAAGGAACAAATATTTTAATCCACAAATAATTAAATTTTACCGCAGAATAAATCGACTTGCTAAATTGCGCATAATTCTACTGCTATAAACTATAGATATGGACTGTTGGTGACAAGAAATGGTCGAGAGTCAGGGTTTTCCAAACTGACTGAGGTTCGTGAATCAGAGGGAGAACATTACGAAGAACATTACGAATTGCTAATATAAAGACTAGAGAACCGAATGTCTCAGTTAGTAAGTGCTCTTATTTGGAAGCGCCAGAAATATTGCTATTATAAATTGTGGGATTGATCCAAAAATCCAGTTTCCTTAAGAGGAATGAGGAGGAGTTTCCTTAAGAAAAGAAAGGAAATAGGAGGGGAAAATGGAAGTTTTGGTTTGGTGTTTTCTTAATCACTTCGGAGCGGTATTTTGTGATTTCTTTGTCGTTAACCATCTCGTCGTCAGTGCGTCACTTTCCCTCGGCGTCTTCCTCCCAGCTAAACCCTCAATTTTTTATTCCTATATTTTTTTAAAAATATATTTGTAGGTATCTGAGACAAAGATGTATGAGGCAAAGAAGAAAGCAAACAATCTTAAGTATGTGGTTTCATTCATTCATCCACAAATAGACAAGGCTGCTTAGCTTTTAACATACGTTTTTACGTTCGATTACCAGTCTGCCTAATTTGCCAAACTGTTCACCAATGAATATATAAAGTCTTCCAGAGTAATGACCAACTGAAAAAAGCTTACGCTGGTATAAAAATGAAAAATATGCCATTTTTAAATATCCAATCTTTATTTTTAAAACGACGAACGTTGAATGAGATCATTTAAACTGAATCCAAAAAAAATGAGGGGTTACGTGCCTCTTGCAATGCTTCCGTGTTTATTATTAAATCGAGAAAATCGCATATAAAAGGCAAAGAACTGGTTGTTGTTTTCTATTAATGAAGTCATGTTCACTGTAAAGCAAACCATCGTTTGATAGTACCAAGAAATTTTCTTGGAACAAAAATGCTGTGAATTAATGAAATGATCGCGGATATCGAAATTTCGTTATCGAAATTAAAATTGTGCTTTTTAAAAACAACGCAGTAGAAATTAGAAAGTGATAAACCTACTTTAATAGACAACGGTGCTTTGCTTTTAGCATATATTCGATTTCTAAAAGATGGAAAAGGTTTCTACTTATTAACTGAAAAGGAAATTCTCCTAAATAATTTCATATCAGCGCTAAGATGGTACTCCCGAGATGGTAGGTCGCTATCGTTGATTCATTTCAAAGGTCAGTCAGTGTTCGCAATGTATTGTGTGATTCAGTGACAGTATTTGGTTGTGAGAAGCGATCGCTTGCACCGCTATTTAAAATTTACAATTGGTTATAGCAGGTGACAAAACGAAAAGAAACACTCGCAATAATAGATTAATTGTGTAACTCTGTACAAAAAACGACGAAGGCATCATTCGCTATTTCACACTAACTGTCAAAAATTGACTCAACTATAGAGTTTTGAAAAAAAGATGATTCATTGCGGAATAATTTACTGA
This sequence comes from Dracunculus medinensis, assembly GCA_900625125.1. NCBI lineage: Eukaryota > Metazoa > Nematoda > Chromadorea > Rhabditida > Dracunculidae > Dracunculus > Dracunculus medinensis. Next base: position 12,889 of record UYYG01000077.1, on the reverse strand, counting down.
TGTTTTAGACATAACTGACTTATTCGACAGATTTTTGTGGTTCAAATATGATGAAATAAATCTATATCTGCAAAGAGAATTCAGAATCTGAATTCAATTTGACGAAAATCAAGAGTAATTCAAGAATAATTTCATGTTAAAATTAAACTGCACCAACAAGTTATCCTTAACAGGAAAATTCCTAACTAGGTCTTAGATGCATTTTCAAACACTGAAAAATCGGAATTACCATTCTAAGAAGAATTAGCTGAATTATCGATAAACAATTACAAGCAAAATTTGTAAAAAGTGTATAAGTGTATAAGTGTTCAAGAGTTCTGGTTGCAAAAACAAATATTACCAGTTTATCTCGAATATTTGGGTACAATTTGAATTTGAAAAATATTTTATTTTTTTTTAAATAAAAATCGGTTTTCTATTTCAATACAGCTTTCCGAGACTAAAAAATTATACATGCAGCATTAGATCTGGAATTTTTAATAATAGAACTGATCTAATTTTACTAAAAATATTTACACCTAAAAACAAAAACACTAAAAAACACCTAATTTTACTCGAAGTGGGACGATGAATAAAATAAACCGAGAAAGAGGAGAAATTAGCCAAAAAAGATTGGAATCCTACGCACAGAATAAAAAATTCAACACAAAAATAGGTACTAACAAGATTCTCCCACGGAAAGAATTTTGAAGTTCGGGAAAGACGAATGAAATACTAGCGAAAAACGCATAGAGAATAAAACCGAAACCAGAAAAATAATCCAAATATTCTGTGAGCCAATAGTCGAACCAGTGAAAAAGTGAAGAGCACAACCTAAAAATTCATGATTTTCTTTATGAATATAAAAAGAGAATAATCTCACCATAGCGGTAAAATTCACAAAATAAATAACATTTAGATGGCAGTTAACAATAAAACAGACGATTCAATCTGCCATAAAATAATGACTGGCACATACTTAAAAGGTAAATGAAAATTTTCCGCAATTTATAAGAAATTTTTTTTTTACCAAATTTTTTTTGAAGAAAAAGATACCGAAAATGAAAATGAATAAATCGAAGTATTAAAGCCGAATGTCAACATAAGACACGTACCATACAATCATTCCAATTACTGAATATGTAATCCACACTATTTTCATTCTCGAATCATTAGATATACGACGAATATTTGAATATAAATACATGACGGAAAAGAAATTCATTATTGAGAACACCACTGATGCAATTTCCTGAGTAATTCATTTTTTCCTCCTTCTTTCAATAAGAACTACCAGTTTTGATTTGGTCAGCTCCAAAGGTATTAGAAAAAGTCTTTTGCCATAAAGTCATTTGTGGACAAAAGACAGATGGGTCCATAGATTTTATTGCCAGTGAGGCTCATCAAGGGACAGAAATCAAAATCCCATGATAGTTTGACCCGAGCCCTGTTCCAAAAAATTAAAGCCAAGGATACAAAAATAATTGGACATGTTTGAATGTCTGAATGTAAAACAAGTCATACTAACTAATCATCTCTATAAAAATCCTGAAACATATTTTAACGTAACGGCTGAATCCCAAATCAGCTGTAAATTAAATTACAAGTATATGTTAATTTATGGGGCAAAGTGAAGAAGTGAAAAGAAGTGTAAAATGTAAACATAAATCAGGTGAAAAATCTACTTGTACAGGAATATTTGGAACCAGCGGTAATGTAACGGACTGAAAGGGCCATTTACCATAAAACTGAGGAATTCCTTGTTGCAGAATATTTTGAAAATAATCAACAGTAATCCGAATACACTGTTCCTTACAACTGAAAGCGAAGAATTAAATTAAGGAAACTGGGAAAATAAAGAAGATAAAAAACACGAGTCAAGAATTTTCTGATCTAAACAAATTTGCTCAATTTCTTTCATAAGCCGGATGAAAAATTTTAGAAACGAAATAAGTTGCCAAATCAATAGTTATGAAGCCTTTAGACTGATAAGACCACTAAAGTTTACCAAATATTACACATCTTATATGAATATTAAAAAAAATAATGTCAAACCTAATTTAACCCTTTCGTTTGACGCCGCTAATCCCATCATGATCAAAACCTCCTCCAAAAACCCGAGTGGTACTGGTGACTCATTTATATTTGCACCACCAGATGACTATAAAAATTGTGTATCTGGCCTCTTAAGCCATTTAAGTGATCCCAACCAGAAATGGTTCGCGCTTTTAGAAAAAATCGAACCTATAGCATTTCTGAAAAATCCACTCTATTTCAGATGACCGTCGCGGGCATCCTAGCCGATCTATACATCCTGATAAACAGGAAGCAAAAACTGGATGATTATCACCAACCGATGCATGAACGCTTGGAAAAATCAGGAAACATTTCCACAAAAACAGTAGCACGTCAAACATCGCCTTTCTACATCCCCTCAGATCTGAAGTAGCTTGTTTACACGTCATTCTCTTTACTTTTGTGGCATTACCACGAGAATTACAAAAATAACATTAAGCATTTATCTATGCGCTTTTATTTGGCAGAAAAATCTGCAAAATTTTCAAATTTACAATATTTACTAAGTTAAAGCAAATTCACTCCAATTTTTCAAGTATTTCTATCCCTTAACAGAAACTATTTTTGTTAAGGAATAGAATGAATGAAAAATGCAAAACTGACAAAGCTGGCTTTTGTGACCTAAATGTGCCCTATAATTTCGATGTTCCTCTCATAGATTTCAAATTGGGTGCTAAGTACGGTGTTGTTCGAAAAAAATCGATGTCAAACCACTTTATTCTTTGGCAGAGAAATTTTTATCAAAAATAATTTTTCAATCAAATACGAGAATTAGAAATGCTTAATCAAAAAGCACAGATAGCCAATTTACCCAATAATTCACTCTTAATCGCAGCAATATGTCCTCCATGCCCAATACTGTAAATTTTACAGCATTTAACATAGACAATACAAATTTTCTCTTAAAAGCTGAAAAATTATTGGGTAAATCTTTTTCCTGATTCTCAAATAATTTAGAAACATCAAATCCTGGCTCGATCAAATAAATAATATATATTTTAAAAAATGACGATGCAGTAAATCGATTTTAAACAATTAATTGATTATCCATAATGCTGTATGATATAAAATAATGCATATAAATTTTAAACTTTAATAAATCCAACAATGACTTAAGAGAAAAATGCATAATCGAAAAAAAGGCTATTTCCCTTCACATTGCCTTTATGAAATACAAACGAAAAAAGGATACATAAATATGATTAGCAATTTTTGTTGAAGAGTTGTAATTGTTGGAGAAGTCAAACAGTAACGATATCGAACCTATTCACAGTTGAGCAAATGAATAAGAGATACACGAAATGCCAAAGTGGATACTCAGTAACTGAGAATGAGATAATACGGAGGTATCATAGAGATAATGATATAACTGAAACAAACAAAAATTTATCATTTCGAATTACTTAACCTTCATATAGTATGGACAATCAACATTAAATGAAATTTACAAAAAAAAGACGAAAAAAAAATTCATCAGTATAATGAAAAGGAAACAGAAAAATGAAAAAAATGAGACAGAATAACATTTAGAAGAATAAAAAAAAAATATCCTATAAAAATAAATTACCAAGATTAATAGAAAACTTCTGAATCAAGCATCAAATTTCGTAAAAATAATGCCTTGTCAAAAATTAAAGAACATTTATTGCGAACCTGACAAGTGCAGAACACCATCCCCTTGAATAAAACAAAAGCACAACCAACAGGCCGATTCACTCCAATGTATATTAATATTAAATACTCTATAAATTTGAAACAAAAGAAATCAAGCGAACCCCCAAAAAAAGAGCAGAGTGAAAGCGAGGAGCAGCTGGACAGTTTTCTAGAATATTTATTAAATATGAAGTAACTCTAAGGATTAAAAATAAAAATTACTAAGCACTAAATTACGAAGCAACTATCTCATTTCAAGCAAACAGCATATCCCCATTGTAAATTTGAAACGATTTTTCACGATGAACTATGAACATATACTGGAAAAGTGATGCCAACTGTGAAAATATAAAAAATCGATGGTAATGGTACAAGAATGATGACGGTTACTGCGATACTAACCATATCAGTCGAGATCGGACGACTTGATAGCAAAGAAAAAAGGGAAAACCCGAATAAGGCCATATGTACAATTAATATGGAAATATTGTGTGGTTTTGTAATCATCTCTAAGCACATCCTACGAATTGTTTTATTAAGTTCTAATGCCATATGCAAAGCATTTAAGCCAAGGCTGAATAGTAGCGCCACATATGGAAAAATAAAATACAATATGCCAGCCTGAAAAAATTCACAAAATTATTCTAGAAATTAGAGACGGAAACACTCAAAGAATTAAAATATCTAAACTTTATCAAATAAGATTTCAAAATTTGATAACCTCGACTGAGAAATATAACAATTAAAAATTTAATAAAAATTTTATTACTATTTAAATTTACTATTACTATTCTCACTATTCTACTTCATTTAGAAAATCTTACAATTAAGAAAAAGAAAATGAAACAAAATTCACTGCTGTTGTTTCTATATGATAATTCGAATTAATAATTATCGTAATTATTTAAATGAAAATAAAATACCAGTAAAGAATGGCATAATGAAATTAACGGTATAGCGTATAGAGCAGCGTAATATGGCCTTGATGAAACGCGAGTACCTCGCAATAGTGTCAAATACAAACACGAGCGAAGAATTAGTAAAGAAACCAGAACCATGGCAAAATATATAAATGGCAAGGAATATCTGAACATATATTTATATAGCCAATATCCCTATTTGAAAAACCAGTAAATCCAGAAAAAACAGCAAAAATTCATAAGTCGCGGTCAATACCTCCAATGAGCTATTTTTTGAACTCTCTAAATATTTACTACATGTTTGCAGCCATACAATTAACGTTTAATAAGAAATGGAACAATTTTATATTCACATTAACTAAATCATTCAATAAGATGTGCAAAATTTTCTTCTAATTAACTTAGTCTTTTTCTTATTAATGAATCACAGTTGAAGCATAAACGTCATGCGATATAAAAAAGCAATTCGCACAAATTTAAGAGATTCAATCTCAAAAAATCAGTTTCGAAATACAGTTGGCTATATTTATAAATAAAAATGGTAAGCCAGATAAAAAAACAAACTTACAACGGAAAGACAATCTCATTTGTACATCGCAAAGCATGTGAATGATTAATAACCGGATTATAAAATATTGGATACCATTCACGAAGGTGTGTTTTCGAACAACCATATAGTTTAAAACTTCCTTGTGGTGGCATTATTAAAACAGAAACAACTGCAGAAATAAAACATTCAGCAAAGCAGCATAGATACTGAGAAACTTGATACAGCCGATTACTAAAAACAACATTGTTACTAAAACATATGTAAAAATCTTAATAGAAAATTCCTCATTCCTAATTTTTTTATCTGTAGACAAAAATTCTTCAGTATTTTAGCATTTTTGTCAATAGGATGATCAATGTACGGTGTAAACCACATACTTAAATTTCAATCAAATTCTGTAAAAAAAATAAATTTGCGACATAATATGACCTGTATTTAGAATAAAAATATATGAAAAAATTGTGCATTAAAAGTGGAATTACGGCAATGAAGGTCAAATAAAGCCAATCATAGAGCAATAAAGGTTCCTCACAAGCCGTACATAAGAATTTATCGATACTTCGATAACCCCAGCTGCATGCCTAAATCATTTTTTATAAAATTTCGGCATTAATTGCAAATCATTATTTTATCAGTTAAAAGTAAAAATATGGAAATATATGGGAAAAAAGTGGAAACCTTCAATAAAATAAACAATTCAATTCTTTCCTCAATATTTCCCACTAATTTAAGGTTGGTACACTCTTCCTTTAATGAAACTAATCAAAATATTACCTGACATGAAGAATACGAAATATTTCCAGGAGACCACTGTGATGTAACACGACCACAAAATCCAGGACAGATTTGCGTTGCAGCCAGTTTTCTAGCTCCATCATCTACCATTTTATATCATAACTAATTGGTGATTAAACTCTGCGCATTTTCATAACTGAATTAGTCCACTTGGCATGCGAAGACTGCTAAAAATCTTTTACCTTCCTTTTTTAAATTCGTTTTATTCTTCTAATCCTCTAATCTAATTCAGTAAATTTCAATGTTTACTGGTTCATTAGAAAATTTCTGCGTTTTTTGTTGCACCTTATTTTGGCTGATTAACATATCATATCATATATATCGCTCTGCTCATTTCTTAGCATTGCAGAAGCAATAAGTGATTTTATTTTTGTTGGTTAATTTGGGTAATCAAATAAAAAGGCTCAACCTTCCAGTTTTGACACTTCACGAACTTAATCTAGAGTACCGAGTAACGCAAACAGCTTTTAATGTCTAAAAAAGTTTTGGTAACAATGTTCCCAAAGACCAGTGCAACAGTGTTCACGGTTCATGAAATTCAAGTTCGGTAACATAAAGCTCAAAAATATTCCAAGTTTTCGCACCGAGGACTACTGGAGATTGGAGACTAAGAGGAACTGCAGGTTTACTTCATGAGTTGATGTTCTACGCAGTATTTTATGGAATCATCAATAAGGAAGAAAAAAGAAAAAAATAAATGGACGCCCCATGAAATAACTGAGCATCACATAAGGATCTATGCAGATTATGGTCAATGTGTGGTGATCTTCTGCTGGATTGATCTAATATAATTCTCTCTCTAATGCAGCGACTACAATAAAGAATTGGAAACAATCAGCAGAAACTATAACTAAAACGTTTCAACAAGCACTGGTCTCATTATTTTGCACGAAAACACCATGCATCGTTTTGCCATTTTGCACTCTGCAAAAATATGAAGAGTTGAATATCGAAATTTCCGATCCACAATACTTTTCAAAGCTTCCGGTATATTTTAACTTTCTTTCGCTCCCCTCCCTTTCCCCAATCCATCTCCCAACAACCTCTACAAAAAGAAATATTGCCGGAAATCGGTGGACTTTGAAAATGACTTCAGTATTACAATGGTTCCAGAAGGTTCCAGACCATCAAAATTCATTACAAAATTCATTGTAACGGTGCTTGTCAAAATAATTATTTTCAATGAATGATGGTCTCTGAAAGCAGATGACATGAAAAATGAAAACTTTTCTAATGACCAAGTACTTCAGGTGCAAAAAAGAAAACTTTATGAGAGTTTTATAATCATAATTATTATCGAACACTACAGCAAATTGCAATTCTCTAAAAGAAAGTTTTATTCTATCACTATATGAACTAAAAATTAGACAAAATATACGAAAAAATATAGAAATATAAAAAGAGCACAAATAGACCAACCTAGCAACCAATGAATTCGCTGTTTGCTTTGCGACTAAAACTAGTCTCCAATTCATAAATTAAATTGCATATTTAACTGGTAACCTAGCCTAAAAACAAATGGTTCAAAACATAAAAACCAGAGGAACCACAAATTTCTAAACCATGTTTCCAATATTCCTCTCAAACAATCATTCATTAAAAAATCTTTGCTCGAAATTCCGTACTAAAACAAAGACTGCAAATAACCAAAATGTTATCCAATAATAATAAAATATCACAAAGATAATTAGTTGAACAACTAATGAATGGGAAGAAAATGAATAGATCAATTTTTATCAAAAACTTTCCATAAAAATTACATGAATGAAGATCACCACAAAAAAATCAATAATTTATTATATACAAAGTCTAAATGATATTGAAAAAAATCTACAAAGTGAGATCAAATTCCATCTATTATTGTACATATTAACTCTTTCCACAATAACGTGCCTTATCCGAATAAAAAATTTGTCTTCTTGAACTGCTATTTTATCCCTTTTATTATCGTTTGATTTCCTTCTATATTCAATACCACATTTATTATTTGTTCTTTTATTAAGTCCTTTCACCATTTTTCATCTAATATCATTCTGAACGATAAAAAAAAACAAAGATGAAAAAATTTTCTAGTATCAAGAATACCAATCCTAAAAGTCATCACAAAAAGATGGGATTCATGAAATCTTTAATTTTCCGATTTAGTTGATCGCCGCCGTCGATGCCTCAAATAAAACTTAATCATTGAATCATATTGGGTTGATGAACATTTTATAGATGATTGCGCTAAGCTGTATGACTCGGAATATTTTTCATCTTCTTTCGTCTGAAATTCAGACAAAATTAAAAATAATATTGATTTAAAAATTTCTAGAATTTTGTCTGAACATAAGCAACAGTATACAAATATGCAAAATTAATTAGCTTAATGATATAGTATACATAACCAGATGCTACAAATTTTCGACAAATTAATGCCGAAATAAGTTATGATATTTACCTGAAAAGTGGATGATGCAAGCAAAGCGTTGGTATCATTTTTAATATCAGCGTAGTTCATAGAAGTATACTTATGGAAAATCATGGAAAAACCGCGCCAAAACCAAAAAATTAGAAGGAATGATACACCAATACTTGAAATAAATATGAAAATTACTATTCCTGATATGAAAGGCCAATAGAAAAGGAAGCTGCTCATAAATCCAAGTTTTGCTTCCACCATAATCACACCTGATTCAATCTTGAAACAGAAATTGAAAATGAAGCGATAAAAATATTTGAGAAAATTAAACTAAACGCATCGCCTTAATTAATTAATTAATTAATTTCCTTGTTCCAAACTGGTAAAAAAAGTGAAGATAATGAAAAAAGATATTGTGGCTTAGTAGTGGCGAAGACAAAACAAGTTCGATTTTCGATTTTCAACTCTTGACGAGAATAAACCTGTTATTAATTCGATGGTGCTAAGAGATATCTGCACCTATATTCTCACTTAATTCTTTGAAGAAAATTTCTGAGGACTCGGTAGAACCATCCAAACTAAGCCACAATATTTATAATGACGATTTTCACAGTACTGTATTATCAAAATATTAATCACAGTACCACATACTTTTGGCACCAGTGGATTTGCTAATCCACAAACACCGTTCCTATCCCAATTCCACATCCCATTTTTTAGCAGGATTTTTTGCTAGCATTCTTGAGATAAATCATAAATCAGTTGAAACATACCAAGTGAACATTTACATTTACATTAGTTAATTCCATTGCAATATATCACATTTTAAAGTAGGATTAAAAGGATTAAAAACCAGTTCTCCTGTCAATTATATTAAAGCTCTGTATACTCTCTATAAACTTGGAACCGAGAAGGACGCAAATTAATTACCGACACTCAAATAAAGACCAGAAAAAAAATCAATGTAGAACCTCTAAAAATTTATTTTGCAGCTGCACGACGATGGCAGAAGTTGTTCGCGATTGTATTTCTTTAAAACGATCGGTAAAAGAAACTCGAAGTGTCCTAGCGTAAGGATCAGATAAAATTTGAAAATAATAGAGCGGATAAAACAAAAAGAACGCAACCTAAAGATACAAGAAATTTTAAAATAAATTTGCAAAGAATAATAAATGAAATCTACGATTTCAATGAACAAATTATAACTGAAATTAACCAACCTGTTTCACAAATACGTATCCTGATTTTTTAAGGAAAACACTACGGTGGTATGAAACGATTTTCTTTCCTTCCTCATCAATTGTTTCATAAATCAGTTGGAACATACCAAGATGATCATTCACATTTGCATTAGTTAGTTCGATTGCTACATTTACTTCATATTTTAGCGTAGGATTAAAATACCAGTTTTCCTGTTAATTACAGTTTTTCTTAATATAACTTCAAGCTCATATCAAACTTTTCTTTTAATATCTGCAAGGGATAATAAATGAAATAAATACACGATTTTGAATAAATAAATTAGAATGAAATCTTTTTCACTAATATGTGTAAGATTTTTGCCTTAAAAACACAAGATTTGTTTCTCAACCTGGTTTAAAAAGTCAATTAAACTAATTGGAACTATACAGAAACAATTTCTGCGCCACTTAACTTAGACCGTACTCTAAATTATTCAAAACTGACTTTATGATTTGGATTCAGTGAGAAAAAAGATCTCATTTTCTTTTTCTTTAATAGATTCTTTATGATCTTTCGCTAAATTTAAATAATTTTAGGAGTAATGGATTGAAGATAACCTATATAGGGACTGATCTAATGTTCATAATTTTTTTAACCACTGGAACAAATCAGCCTTATACACAATCCTTATCCCATCAGTACCTAGTTTTAAAATTAAATTGAAAAGAATTATACGCGAAATTAATTAAAACGAAATTTGCTACCTTTTTAATTATTTTCGCTAATATTATAATGGTTTTAATTATATTATTTGTTTTTATAATATATATTATTTTTATATATTATTTTCTGTGCATTATATCATCATGCTTATCATATTACTTTATATTATTCCTTTATATTATATTATACGTGCTTTTATTCGGTGATAACCTATATTTTGCTATTACCACTCAGATATCATACTATACTCAAGCGCATTGCCATCATGTCCTACCTAGTCTTTCCTCAAGTAAATAAAAAATAAATTAAAATTAAACAGTCCAAAATAATAATAATAATAAAGCTCTATATGGTTCCTTACTTGAATAATTTTGAAAAATATAGTTGAAAAAACACATGCATGATATAAAGCATAAAAGTTTAAAGTTTTCGAAAAAAACTAAACAATGGAAAAAAATGATCCATACTTTAACATACTTCTGCAAGATGAATCGTAGCTGTCGGGAAAGAGCATACACCAGACAACTCATCAGGACACGTCAAAAAGATAAAATTTAACGGAGATTTGAATGAAATCATTGTAGGAAGTAATAAAATCCTGTGATACATCAAAATTTAAAATTTCTGATCAAAAAGTTACAATAAAATTTAAAATGTACCTGACGACTTATCGCAGAATTGTTGATAATTAAAATTATACTTTAAAAAAATTTGAAATAAAACTTATACCTGACCAAGAATGGTGATAAAAAAGCGCTGAATATCAAACAAACTATCTGGATTATAAGCAATAAGAAATCACAAAACGAAAAATGAGATGAAATTGAACACCAAAAACTGCAAAATTTTTCCAATAAAACCATAAATCTGAAAATCAAATAACTGAAAACCTACGTTTAAAATGATGAAAAAAAAGAACGATTATGCTTAATATTCATATAAGTTTTCACTAGTTTTCAAAACTGGTGAAAATTCTTACAAAAAATAAATTCAACATAATCGGCATTAACTAAGATCGGAATTTTAACCAAAACCATTTTCTACAACTTTCGTATCGATTAATTTATCGTAAAAATTCAACAAATTTTCAGCAATAACATGAAATTCATACACTTCTTTGCCATCAAAGCTTATATTTATCATATGAGAATGTGCATCCTTCCACAAGTACCGAGAGGTGCTTGTCCAGACTGGCGTCTCAAGCACTGAGGTCTCAGATTCTTGCTTCCAACAACACTAATTGAAAAATGTTAGTGGTGTGCTTGTAAACCCATGTGACTTTATAGCAAAATTTTCAACAACCAGCACAGAAGTAAACCAGAAATGGTGAGCGACCACTTAATTATTTATCCTTATTTATCATTCAAAATCTACAACAAGCGAGAGTTCTCAATCCGTGCTTGTATCTATCTTGATAAGTTGCACTTTGCTATAAAATCCCATTGTTATAATCCCATTACATCGTAGTAAAACACAACCAATATGGCAACAAAAAATACGACCTAAAACTGCCTAATTGCCTAAATTGCATTTTATATGCTCCCAGTCAAATAGAATCTCACCTGATTCCGACCATTTTCACTCAAATGCCATCTACATTAACGGTACAGTACCATCATAAAGCCTATGCAGGTTAGACCATTTTCTTTGCCTCCCATCACAGGAACTGATGCATATCTCGCTAATTGCCAAGCTCTATGGTGTCGAGAAGAACCAATCAAGAATTAAAGAGACATGGTCAACAGGGACATGGACATTGTGAATGCACAGGTGGCACAGGTTACTTTTAGACATTCCATTCGGAAACTACAGGGTTTATCGCAGCCAATGGAGTTAAACTATCCAGCAATAATGTTAATGGTGTATACAGTTTAACAAAAATGAGCAAGGATGCATGGCAAGAAACACAAGGAAAAACTACTATATGAACCAAACACCTTCCCGAAAAACTTGAACACCAAAACTCCTCAAAGTTGTGGAAAGCTCTCCTGAGAAATCACAAAATAAATATAAACCTCGACTACGCAAACATTGACAGTACTGTAGAATATCGTCACAAGACTCAACTTATGTTTGGTATATTTGAAAACCTCATTTATAAATTATCAGTAAACATCGTTGATTTGTCGATAAGAAGTATGGACTTTCCCGAAAATGCCATATTTCGCACCTTTTTTGGAAGAGAATTTGCCTTGCGACTAGAAATACCTCCCCATTTAAGCGAAAGAGCAAGCAAGGCAAATACCCTTAAAACACTACGCAGTAACAACGGGAGAACGGTTGTTTAGACATTTTGGATTAAACATAGGCATCGACGAAAAGCAGCAACAATAATGGGAAGAGAAAATATTGAAAATACAAGAAAAATGAATTTTCCTTCATTTTTCTTGCGAAAGATTTGTAAGGACTCTCAAACAATTTTGGTATATTCAAGTTTGCTGACAAAGGTGTATGAAAAGTTAAGCCGAAATTATTACAAACTTTACTGTAAAAATTTTTTTGGTATTCGTAATTTCACAAAAATCTCTGAAATTTTCCGTGAAAAATGGCAAATATACGAGAATGCATATGGAATATTAGGAAAGTTACTGGCGTATTATTAGTTCCGTT
>UYYG01001286.1:6970-18844 GCA_900625125.1 Dracunculus medinensis | reverse complement strand
TTCTAATGATTTGAAAATTAGAGTAATAATATTACTACAAGTAAGTCTTCAAATTGATAAAATTCCAAAAAATTGACGAGAAATATATAAATACGACATGATGAAAATAAGCAATTACTTTGAAATATAATAATAATTTTTTTAAAATTCCAAAAAATGCTGAAAAAAGCAATTTCAAGAAAAGTGAGCAAAAGCAAATAAAAGAAGTAAAATATTTTCATCAAGTTGAATTGGCCTTTTGCGCTAAATGAATAATTTTTACAAATAACAGTTGATAAAACACTTTCCCCCTTGCAAGAAGTTTTAGCTTGCTAGTCCTGAATAAATTTCATTAAAAATGTCTATGGTGGCAGAAAAATAAGCGCGTTTCCAACGTTGTTCCAATTTTTGATAGACATTCGGCAAACCTAAAATTAGTACGACAATCCTCTAAGTCGATGGCGATTTCCCCAAATATTTATTTCTCTCTGAATTTATCACTGAATTCAGTTAAAGCTCTCGATTTTTTTCTAAGCATTTTGCCTAATTTTATCATTATTTATTATTTGCATTATTTACTGGAACTATTGTAAAGTCAAAAATATTTTAATAAAATTGAAAAAATAATGAAAATTCATATATTGCATATAATTTATGAATTTGAGCAATTCGTTCAACTTTTAGAATGGTAAGATGATTTTTTAAGAGAAAGCACTGCTACGTCCCATCCTAATTTATTTAAAGGCATTCCTAATGGACATAGGGGTTTTTATATTTAGTTGTAATTGATCGAATAATAAAGTACGTTATCTTTTAATGCTTTTGCTTTAAAATGGTTCAAACCGGTGATAAGAAGATTAAACGCATTTAAAATTATTTTTAGACAAAATAAATCACATTATCACATTATATTCATTCAGTTTATTTAAATTATTTAACTGTATAATTTTATTTAACAAATGTTAAACATTTTGACAAAAGGGACCGATTTTTTTTTTCACAGGTTTTAAGCATACAAAAATCTATAATTTTCATCCTCTGTCACAAAGACCGCAAGTGAATCTGCATTGGTTAGCGTACACCGCTCCATATGGTCCAACGCAGAGATCTGGTCTCGAATGGCAATTAACTCGTTCATCACGACATGACGCGACTGATGCAAGTGCTGCTGATGGCGTCGTAGCTGCAGGCAAAACATTAGCGTAGCAGGAAAATCAAAGAGAATATCTAATAAAATTAAAATGAATTAAAATAATAAAAATTTTTATCATTTATAAAAAAATTTTTTCCTTAAGATATAATTCTTATGGAAAATTTTTACTGGAAATATATTGTGTCGTTAAAAAAACTAACATTTTAAGCAATCCAAGGAATGACATGATTCTTGGCAGAATGCTTTAATGGTGTCGTTGCAACCCGCTAATCTTACCAAAATGTCACATTCCTTCAGTGTATTTGGGCATCTATTGCCAGCACCCGCCCTATGGCAAAGGCCACAAGTTTGTGGGCACATTTTTAACAAAGCCTCAAATAAAGTCGGCGTTTGGCACATTGCGCGAGTGATTCCATTGCAGTCCGCAACTATATTTTAATAAAATTATTTTTAAAGCAGCTAATAATAAAATATTTATAAAAATATCTCATCAAAAGGATTCCGTAAAACAACTTACTGTTGTTGCATCGATATTCCTTTGTTTTACAGCACAAAGCACATGAATGTGGGCAAAGTTCTTCAGCAAGTTTTGGATATTTTTTACAATTTTCAGAGACTTTGTAATGGTCAAATTCGGCTGAGGCTCTACGATTTTTTATCGATAATACTTTCATATAGGGTTGGTAGCAAGTGTGCTGTTTATCATATTCCTTGGCGCCTACATTAGAGTCAAAACTTAAGTGAATCTTTCCCTTAAAATCCTGCTCATTGCTGCTACGCTTATGACAAATGATTCACTGGCAAAACTTATTTCCCAAGTCATTGATGTAAACCATAACAGAAACGATATTTTTTCATAGGAAAAAAAATTTTTTTATGAATATTATTGCTATTTTATATGCTTTTGCTACAATGCGTGTAGAATTGCAAATTTTTAAAGAATATTGCCGAATATTTGAATATTTTTTAAAAAATTGGAAAGTAGAAATATTGCAAATATTGTATGATTATGAATATTTTACTGAAGTGTGCTTGTTATCAATAGTTATTATAACTGCCTTTTCTCGAAACAGACTTTTATAAACTCGTATCGAACGTTTGTTTAATAAAAAAGCAAGGATATTCATTAGTGAAGCAAGGTACTTTCATCGCCATACAGCCACAAAATGATAGAAAAGCAATTCTTCTAACCTTTCGCGTTTCTTCCATATGTTTCTAATGATTTGAAAATTAGAGTAATAATATTACTACAAGTAAGTCTTTAAATTGATAAAATTCCAAAAAATTGGGAAAATGAATTATGATTATATTCCGTAATCGTTGCACTTCCTTATATGCATCGTGCAATGTCATTTTTCAATGCACATTAAATAGGAAACGGCAAATGTCGCCGATCTGAAGAAATAATCGTCCGTGAAATTTCGTTATATTCTACACATAAAAAGTTGTTTTATCACATTAACTCGTTCATCACAACATGACGCGGCTGATGCAAGTACCACTTATGGCGTCGTAGCTGCAGGCAAAACATTAGTGTAGCAGGAAAATCAAGGACAATATCTAATAAAATTAAAATGATTAAATAATAAAATAATAAAATTAAAAAAAATAAATTTTTCAATTTTTCTCATTAAACCAATTAGAATTCGATCAATGAATTCGATCTAACACAAGGCATCTCAAGAAAAAAGGAGAAATGTGGTCGTCGTTCCAATATCGTTGTGTGGCTATGTTTTGGTGACAATAAAATTCAACCTCGAAACACTTCAAGCTTTTTTTTCGTTTTCTAAATTTAATTTTGCTTGCAAAATCATAAAATTTATTAAAATTAAATCATTGGGAAATTAATATCGGTGGAAAAGAATTTCGTCATTGAATAATTTGTTTCCATTTAACAATATTAACGAATTAGATGGAATGCGATAAATATTTTTTATTTTATTTAAAAAACAATTTCACCTGTTTTTAAATTTTTTTATGATTAATTTAAAAAATTTTCTGGTTTGGGGCGTTTTAAACTCTTTAAAAAACATAATATTGTATTTCTTCTTCTTCTAACAGCTCTCACCGTTGGTTTTTAAGCTGGCTCTGCTGGCTACAAGAATAAGACGCTAGTAATAATAGAAGCTATTCCTTTTTTCATCGCCTAAGTCCATATATCGCTGGTCCTTCTCGTTTCAAATCTTTTATGATTGTATCAGTCCAGGTCTGAACTGCTTCTCCTCGCTTTTGACGCCAACCATCAGAAAGCTTCGCAAATAGCAAAATATGTATTAATTCATGTGGTGGACGATGGATTGGAGAACGTCTCCTAACCAGCGAAGATGACGCATGATAAAAAATGATAATATGATTAAAAAAATATATCCGTTTATGAGATTCAAGCAAAGAGGTTTTTAAATTATCTAGCATTTATCTCAAATAAATTTCTACAACGAATTCTCTGGAAAATAATAATTGAAATAAAAAATTTATGAAAAATAATAGCCAGGAGAATATGCCAAATGGGCAAAATTCTGCGATTTAGTCATTGAGAATAATCGTATAGTGATTGCATTCATTGCATATTTTAAATATTTAAATATTTTAATTTTAAATATTTAAATTTTTAAATTTTAAATATTTTAATTAATACCATAGATTTGAGTTGAACAACGCTTAGGGCATCATTCCTTGTATAACGTAAAGAAAAATTAGCAAAACAATTATTGGATTCGTATTAGTAATTAATAATGATAGATATCAATTAATAAAGATGGTTCTTCTAAGAAAAGTCATCCGTATATCATCAACTGTTTAGGCACTTTTATTTTATTGCATTCAATAATTTATCATTATTTCACGTAAATTAAACTGTTTTATATTGGTTTGCTTGCTTCACATGGTTCAATCCAACACATATATCAGGTCTCGAATGGCAATTAATTCGCTAATCGTGACATGGTGGTGTGTCAATGCAAGTGTCAGTGTTACTGGCGGTATAGTAATAGACAACAATGAATGCAACAAATGATTGTAAGTTGAAATAAATATTGAAAATGAAATTCACCTGTTTTGGAAGTCATGAATCCACGCAAAATTCTTTGGCAAGCTTTGAATATTTTTGAAATTATGGCAATGAAATATGCAAAAGTCTTAAAGAAAGCAAATTGATCGTAAAATTAAACCTAAAAGTGGAAAATAGGGAAAAGTACAAAATTAACTTGCGAATCATTATTTCTATTAAACGAATAAATATCTGCTTTATCGATTCTGAATGAAATTCGCTGGTTTATCAGTCCAGGATAAATTTCGTAGAGACGCCCTCTGCGACAGAAGGAATGTATTATCAATATCTTCCGGATCTCTGATAGATAGTCTGTCGCTCCATAATTAGTGCAATAAAGTGCTGAATCAATGAATATTTCCCTAACTACTTTTATTTTCATAAGTTTATCCCCGTATTCATTCAAAATTTTCCATTTCTTCCTACACATTCCACCTATTTTTGTTGTTAATTGCTAATTTTAAATCATTTTATTATGATGAATGAATTTTTTTTTTTTTTTAAATTAAGATATGCTTTTAAAGCCAATGGAATTTTGATAAACATAGAAAAATAATGAAATTTTGTTAAATATTTTAGAGGCAAATACTTTAATGAATCAGTTTTCATTCCGATTATTCATTATATCTAAATTTAGAAATTTAAGTTCTCTCAGGTTTTTTTCGAATTTGCTAGCTTTCTTCGATTTCAGACACAGTAAATCATTTCTAGATTCCTAGCTTTTCCTTTCAATACCTCGTTGCAGTAAATTGTTGTAAATTGTATATATTATATATTATTAATTTATATATTATTTATATATATATATATATAAATCACTCCCAGGCTTAACCGTGACGGCTAACACAGTGAAGAAAGTAGAGCGGATTTTCTTCTTGACACAATTTATTCGAACCTAAGCATCTATTTTTACAATTTCATGCTTCAAGTGGTTTAAACCAGAAAATACTAACTCTCGATGATTAAAACAATTTAAATTAAATAAAAATTAAAATTAAAAGCAAAAATTAAAACTAATTAAAACTTGATGATTAAAACTAAAAAAGTTTATTTTTTAAATTTATTTATTTTTTTTTATTTTGCATGAATTTCTTGTTAATATAGATTGCTGTTGAAAAGCTCAGGGAACAATGCAAGCAATTTAAGAAATAAAATTGCTTAAATAAAAGATCCAAAAAATGAGAAGTAATGAAAATGGTGAATACGTTTTAGAAGGAGGAAGATAGTCGGCTTTCTTAGGTTTTCCAAATTTTGCGACGTTAAATTGCTTTATCTAATTGTGCGACTTTTGTAAGTTTCAGTTGGGATTTCTGTTCGTTTGCCGAACTTTTTAGCTTTTTTGCTATAAGAATATTTTTTATTCTTCAATTTGAGGAGAGAATAACAATGAAAAATCTTAGCAAAATTTTGTAAAGTAGCGAATATTTGATCTTTTAAAATTTTTTATATGAAAACAAATTTTAAATAATATTGAATCTTTCAGAACTATTTTTTATATTTGTATTTATTATTATTTCAAAATTTTTTTATTTTTAATTTATTTCATAACTTTACTTTTTTATTCCATAATTTTGCTTTTTATTCCATTGAAGCGTAAGTTTTTTTCATAAAAACTGGACGGTAATTTTGAGAATAGAATTCAAATTTTATTTCAACAAATTTTAAGTTCATAAAGAATTATAACTCTTTTATCCTCTATTACAGAGACCGCAAGTGAATTTGCACTGACTCGCGTACACTGCACTATATGGTCCAGTGCACAAATCTGGTCTTGAACGGCAATTAACTCTTTCATCACGACATAGGGACAGCGCTGGTGCCGTAGTATTTTCTATCAATCAAAAAATTTTGTTTTTATTGTAAATAAATAATATCTGGTAAAACCAAAATTTTCATTAAAATCAGTTTTGAAAAGCTTACGTGTTAAGCAGTCTAACGAATTACATGAACGCTGACATAATCCTCTTATTCGCGCATCATTGCAACCACCCAAGCTTACTAAAATGTCGCATTCTTTGATTGTATTTGGACATCTATTGCCAGCACCTGGTCGTCGGCAAAAACCACAAGTATGCGGACACGATCTCAATAGTGCATCATGGAAATGTGGCGTTTGACATATTGCACGAGTGATATGAGCGCAATTTGCTACTACAATAAATATCAACTGAAGATTATTAACAGAAGGATAGTTTTTTATACTATCAAAAATGTCGAAACATATTTATAAGAAATAAAAATACAGTTCTTACGATCAGCGCAGTTATAGTCCAATGTTTTGCAGCACAACGCGCATTTGCTCGGGCAAAGATCTTCGGCAAGCTTCGGATATTTTTTACAGTTAGCCGCGACTTTATAATCATCAAATGCTTGATCATTTCTACAGTATTTAATGATTAATATTTGCATAAGCCTAACTTTATTGTATTTTCCTCATATATTAATGTAAATAGGATAATTCCTTCCTATTGAATAGGATAATTCCTTCCTAATGTAAATAGGATAATTCCTTCCTATTGAAATATGATAACTGTGAAAAAAAATTGATTTTTATGTGAAAATTTATTGACATGTGGAGATGTAAAAAAAAAATGCCTAAAAATTATACTTACGGATTATTGTTAAGATTAGTTACATAACCGGCTGGATCTTGAAGATTGAATAATGTGCAAGAACCAGCGTCGAGATCGAAGCAACTCGTCGGATCTACAGTAGGACGTTTTTTGCTTTCCGGAGGTTGTTGCGCTAGGGTTTTTGCCACATCCTTCACGCATTGATCGATAACTTCGTCAGGATTTTGCAAGTTTGCAAAATTTACAAGGAAAGAAAGAAAAAGAAAGAAAGTGAACATTATAAACATTATAACAAACTTGATTCAACCGTATTTGAGTTATCTTTTTATACTATTTTTTTCAATTAAATTGCTTCAAATAACAATATATTATAGCATTGAACTTTATTGAAATTATTTTTCAAAAAACAAACATTTAATAGACATCATTTAATGGAACGTTTTAAAATATTAAAATAAAAATAATTTTAAAATAATTTAAAATAATTTTAAAATAAAATAATTTCGAATTCTAAAATTATTTTACGAAAATTTCGCATATTAGAAAGTTTGGTATATTTTTCAATTGCATTTGTATCGTTTAAACATAGAACAAAGCAATTCTCACGGATATTCTCATAGCTAATAATTTTTTAAAATTTTAAAATTTTTTAAACTCTTAGAGTTGCTAATCCATTGACAACATTACTGTTTCTTCACAAATCGTTAATCGCCTTGCGGCGAATTTTTGGCTGTTTTTCTTTTCGTCTCAAGAAATGTCGGATTTTCTCTGATTTTTTGCTGTTAATGAATGAAGAAAGATAAATTCGCAAGTCATTTATTCATTCGTTTACCTGAATAAAGGAATTTCATTATCATTTCGTTCTAACTGGTCAACTGGTATTTTTTATTAAAGTAATACAAATTACTCACATTACTCATATTACTCAAATTACTCATAGATGTCAAAATTCAGCAAAAAATTTTCAGTAATTCAATTAATTTCATAGTAAGTGCATCAAAAAATTTCAATTCGAATGCCGTGCAAAGAAAATAAAAGGCAAATAAAAATTAAAGAAAATAAATGACATAATTTGAAATAAGAATCATTAATGATATCTATTCCGATTTTTTTTTTTCTGCAAATTTACGAAAGTTTTGAAATCAATGATTTATCAATGATAAAAACAATTAAAAATTATAACGAAATAAATTAAAAATTTAATTCTGTTTTATTTATTCGGTGTATTTGAACAGATGCAAGCGATTGAACGGAAACGAATTCAAAATAATAAATATTTTCCGATTTTTTTTCTTTGACTTAAAATAAGTTGGAAAAATAATTATTAAAATTTTTCGTTTTCCGTTGTTTTAAAAAGTTTTAATTGAGGGAAATAAATACAAAAATCATAAAATAAAATATATTTAAAAAATACAAGTAAATTAAAGCAAATTATGAAATACTAAAAAAAGGCGTCAATTTTTATGTAGTAGGTTATTTGCATGAATTTCCGTATATCTATACATTGTTTTTCACTTAAATGTCCTTAATACTTTGACCACTTTCCTTATTTTTTCCAAATTTTTATTTTCATTTTCATTTTTCTCATAAACGGTTATTGATATATATTTATTATCATATTATATGGTATTCATGCGTCTTCGCTGGTTAGGAGACGTTCTCCATCGTTCACCACATGAATTGATACATATTTCGCTATTTGCAAAAATTTCGCTATTTCGCTCTCTAATGGTTGGCGTCAAAAGCGAGGAGAAGCAGTTCACACCTGGACTGATACAATCATAAAAGATTTGAAACGAGAAGGACCAGCGATATATGGACTTATGCGATGAAAAAAGGAATAGCTTCTATTATTACTAGCGATGACGTCGGACCAGGCGGCTTGGAGATGTCTTATTCTTGTAGCCAGCAGAGCCAGTTTAAACACCAACGGTGAGAGCTGTTTGAAAAAGAAGAAGAACAATTTTATGTTTTTTAAAAAGTTTAAAACGCCCCAAACCAGAAAATTTTTAAAATTAATCATAAAAAAATTTAAAAACAGGTGAAATTGTTTTTTAAATAAAATAAAAAATATTTATCGCATTCCATCTAATTCGTTAATATTGTTAAATGGAAACAAATTATTCAATAACGAAATTCCTTTCCACCGATATTAATTTCCCAATGATTTGATTTTAATAAATTTTATGATTTTGCAAGCAAAACTAAATTTAGAAAACGAAAAAAAAGCTTGAAGTGTTTCGAGGTTGAATTTTATTGTCACCAAAACATAGCCACACAACGATATTGGAACGACGACCACATTTCTCTTTTTTTCTTGAGATGCCTTGTGTTAGATCGAATTCATTGATCGAATTCCAATTGGTTTAATGAGAAAAATTGAAAAATTTAAAACGACAAAAAATAAAGAAAAGAGAGAAAAAAGAATGGAAAAAGCTGAAATAGTAAGTAATTATCACATTCTAACCAGCCAATTCATTTATAATTTTTAAACAAATGCAAAAAATTTATAATCATTGATCGAGAAATTATTCCACTTTTTCAAAAACTAATGTATGAGGAAAATAAAATTATGCAAATATTAATCATTAAATACTTTAGAAATCCAGCATTTGATGATTATAAAAAAATAATTCTCTTGAAAGGCTGTATAAACTACCATAGGAGAGTCCCAGGAAAATTTGAAAAGTACAATATTAAGAAAAAATGATAAAATCGTTTAAAAATAATATATATAACCTTTAATTCTTTGATTTGATCGTTGAAATTTTATTAATAAAAATACATTGAAAATTTTTTTTAAAATTTTATAATATCATTTATAATTTTTCTTTTTATTTTATTGCTATTTGATGATAAACAATAGCAATTTATTGAAACTATATTTACTTTAACAGATTTTAAACCTATAAAAATTTATGATTTTCATCCTCTATTACAAAGACCGCAAGTGAATTTGCATTGAATTGGTTTGCGTACACCGCTGCGTATGGTCCAACACACAGGTTCGGTCTCGAACCACAATTAACACGTTCGTCGCGACATTGTGATGGCGCTGGTGTCTGCGTCATATTTTCTATAGTTATTAAGAAATAGTTTTATAGTTATTAAGATATTCTATATTAATGTAAGTAAAAATTAATATTTGGTGTAAATGAGATGCGAAAATTTGTTTAAAGAATATGAAATTCAGCACTAAATTTTGTTGCAACATCGTATATGTATCGTTATTAAAACAGAGTTAAGCAGTCCAAGGAATTGCAGGAATTCTGACATAATCCTTTTATTCTCGCATCATTCCAACCACCTAATCTGGCCAAATTGTCACATTCTTTCACTATATTCGGACATCTATTGCCAGCACCTGGTCGACGACAAAGGCCACAAGTATGCGGATACGATTTGATTCAGCCATATTTGAGTGATCCTTTTTATATTGTTTTTTTTTTCATATTAACCGCTTCAAATAATAATTTTATACCAAATAATAATTTTGAAATTTAATGGAATTATTTTTTTTTCGTAAGTAAACAATAGAAATGGCAAATAACATTTTATAATTCAACTGATAATTGATAACTTTATAATTTCATTTGCTTAGTGTCTGCTGAATTTGGAACGCTAATGCTGAGGTTCTACTTCCGACTACAGAAGTAAAACAGTTCAAAAATTCGGATAATACTAGTCACTCGCATATATTTATATCGCCAAGCGATTCCCTGGCACATTTGTATAGTGCTAAAAGTCCATCATGCGAGTCTAATCA
Organism: Dracunculus medinensis; assembly: GCA_900625125.1. Lineage (NCBI taxonomy): Eukaryota > Metazoa > Nematoda > Chromadorea > Rhabditida > Dracunculidae > Dracunculus > Dracunculus medinensis. The sequence continues at coordinate 8,327 of UYYG01001286.1, read as the reverse complement.
GCAAATGCACTTAAAACATCGTATGAAATAAGAATCATTAACATTATAGCTATTTACTTTTACAAATTTATCAGCAGAAAATTTTAAATTTAGTGATTTATCAGTGGTAAAGATTTAACAATGGTTAGGATTGTTCTTTAGAAAAAAATAAAAATTTAAAAGTTTCTTCCTATGCTATTTATTAAAAATGTTTAAACAGGTGAAAAAATCTGAGCGGAAGCGATTTTACTAAAAACTGAAATCAATTTTTCAATTATTCGTAATTTTTCATAATTAAAAATTTTTTGAAAAATAGAGACATAATCAAAATTTTTTTCCATTAGTTTGAAAAAATTTAATGAAGAGAAATGAATTTAAAAAATATAAATTATAAAATATACAAAATTTTTTCCGTATAGATATAATAAGTCTTCTGCCACGCGAACCTTAATTTCTGAATAATATTAAAACTTTGTGGCCAGCGTTCTCTTCTTATCTCGTTGCGAACCCTCAAACTTGGGTAATTAAACCTTTATTAGTGACGTGGCAAATATATAATGAAAGCAAAACTAAGTAAAAACCAAACATAAAATATAAATGCTCTGTTCACCCGTCGCTCCCCACTTCTTTCCATAATAGAAGCTTAAAATGCCCAAAAATTTTTCTTTTGGGAACCTATATTTAATTTGAGATAGGCAGGAAGATTTATGGTTTTTAATCCTCTCATAGTAAAAGCTACATTGTTCCTCTCACTTATGAGGTATTCTACTATTATTATGGGATATTTTCTAATACCTTCTCCAACTCTTTTCTCCTTTATTTCATTAATTCTTTTGCTGGGCATAGCAGATGCGAGGCAAATGACCTGCTCATATTTGCGGGTTTTTTCGCCATTCAGGCGGCATATTTTTTTATAGTTTTAGTTTTAATAGTTTAATAGTTTTTATAGTACTTATCACGAGTTAGCATTTTCTGGCTTAATCCATTTGAAGCATAAAATGGTAAAAATGGATGCTTAGGTTCAAATAAATTGAGTCAGAAGAAAACCCGCTCTTCATTTTTCCCTGTGTTATGTGATGCGATTAAACCCGAGAATAATTTCACCATTAAAGAATAACCTATTTATATATATTGCCATAATGGTCAATAGAGAGGGTTCTCTTAAAATACACCAAAAATGATATTATATATATATATATATATATATGTTTATATACACAATTAATAATAATTAATAATAATATAACGACAAACAATATATATATATCATAATATATAATGAATGTAATATTACATAATATATTGCAACGAGTTATTTATAGAGGAAAAGTTAGGAACTTAAAAATAAAGACAATGATTTAGTGCGGTTGAAGCCAAA